>CM061040.1:101281221-101552801 GCA_030762985.1 Adelphocoris suturalis
GTTGAAGCTACCTGAGCACTGGCCATGTACCTACACTACAGTACTACCTGAGGAATTTTCAATAATTTTTTCTTTATTATATTTCAGGTTAATTATTCTCAAAGCCTAAACGAATGAAGTTCTTCAGTTTTCAGACACTGATTAACTACAATAGTTTTTTTTTTAATTGTTTTATTTTGGCATTACAATTATGATCACAGCCATGTGGTTAATATATATATGTAGTTACATTATATTTTTATGTCAGAATTTCTTAAAAAATTGTAATAGTAAAAAAGTGAGTTGTGCAATTCTCTGTAAATTAATAAATTCTTTGATGCTAGGATAAAGTTGTAACTTAAAATAATTGAGGTTCTTTCTGACACTGCACTGAAAAAGTTTGCTCTATTCCCGTCTTGCGTCGCACATTCCACTATCAAGTGTTCAAGGGTTCCATTTGGATGCCCACATGCTTGGCATTGAGGTGACTCCAGTTGTTGGATCCGGTACAAACATTGTTCACAAATTACGTATTCAACCCTTAATCTGCATATTGTTCTTCCAAGACTTTTATTAACTGGTTTTTTGAAGAACCATGGTAATTGCGGTGGGAAGTGTTGGATTTGTTTGTAGAATCGGGCATTGTGTGATTGAATATATTGTTGTCTCCATTTCTCTCTATATTTTTTGGCAATTAATGGCTTCAGTTCCTCTGTCATGACCGGGGCATTGAATGTTCTTCCTGTTGCCGTTCCTTGCTTGGCTAATCAATCCACCCTTTCATTTGCAAACAATACTGCATGAGCTTTTACCCATACAAATATTATGTTTTTTTTCTTTTTCTCCGCTTATTTTAAGGAGTCTTAGTAGTCGGCCAATTAAGCTGTTCACTATGTTAATTAAGGAGCTGACATGGAAAAGCAGTCAAGTCCAAAAATCTAAAGAACATTTTTTTTCGTCGAAGTGCAAGTAAACAGTCACGCCAACGGCCTTAGGTCCTCCCGTTCTTGCTAGATCGCACCCTGAATAAATGTGTGACCTTTGCATGGAGAAGAGATTATGTCCAAAAAAATCTGATAAGAGTTCAGAGGGAGTTCTTATGAAATTTGATTTTTGGACTTAACTGCTTTTCCATGTCAGCTCCTCGATTGTTTTGAGAAGCTGTATTGTGCTGAGTGAGTCCGTGTAAATCAGAAAGCCACCACCACCATTTCCATAAATCAACAATGGTTTCGATCGCTTTTTCTATGGCTATCTCTTCTGCATTGAAGCTGGATGTAGTAATAGGAAGCTTGAAGTTATCCATATTGTCGGTTGTCACGTTGAAGTACACACATCCCACTAAATTTCCGGTTTTAGAGCCGTTTGTGAAGATAACTACTGGATCCTGCCATCTTGATTGTATAAAGTTGTTGAATTTATTGTTGATGTTAATTTCATCTTGTTTTCTAATGGTGAATTTAATCGTGTTGACAGGTAAGATAATTTCTTGATACGTTAGCATAAAAGGGCTTGGTTTTTCAGAGCTGTCCAGTGCCGTTAAGTCCAAATACTACAATAGTTAGTAGGTTCCTAGTCCAAATAAAAATTCGTTCACCGTTAGATTGGTATCGTTGGCTACAAGCTACAACCAATAATCGCGCTGGTAGGCACGATTATTTTAAGTATTTAGTTGAATTGAAACTTTGTATTGCTACAATACTACTTTTGCAAAACAAAACTGTTAAAAAATGGCTTTATAACGAAAAATTAGGTTGACGTGAGACGGCAAACTTCTTGTGAAAAATAGGTTGGTTGAGTTGCGATTCACTGACGTAGCGCAGTCATGGCGGATTTTGGCTGAAACGCTAACCTACTCTAGGCGTGACGTCACGAGACTTTGGGCTATATTAAGTTTATGTTTGATTTTGATGAAATTATCAGGGGTTGTGTGGGTTAGCTTCAAGAAGGTCCCTCTACTAACTTCCTTGCAGACGGATTAATGGTGCGCATGCGCAAATGCGAATTTCCTACAACGTAGATTTCTTATAGTCTAATGGTCCGATTTCATTCAGACTCGGGTGGAGTGGGGGGGGGGGGGGGGGGGGGGGGAGTAGTTGGGTAATATTTTAGGAATGGGTTTGGGGATAGTGCCCTATTAATTTTGCCATGATTGATTGAGTAATAACTATTGTAATAATAACTAAATTGGATGACACAGGCAAAACTCTCCGATATTAATGGACCGATGCCATAGGAAATCAGAATTCAAAGGTGTAGCTTGACCTTTTAAAATTAGTCTAAAATACGGTGGCAATCAGTTGAGGGAAAGTTCAATCACCGTATGGAAACGGAGGGTGATGCTGAACTTGGCGAGTGGAGACTATCAATTCCTCGTCGATCCCGGTATTAAACCGGCGGTTATCTACACGGAGAGAGAATTTCGTCAGCTGAAATTCGTAGTGCTTTCCTACATAGTCTCAAGCATTAACCTTAGTATGCGATCAATGATTGAAAATGTGGACGAGCCTTCAGTGGATTTAATCATGATTGAGAAGGTGGTTGATCCTCCTACTCAGGCGAAGGAACATGCGATGCAGATCGAGTTTATGAACACACGATTCAATCCGGCTGTTCTCGAGTTTCAGAATCGATTTGAAGGTCTTGGGGAGGGTATTCTGAGGTTTCCTGCGGCCGAGCTGACGAATAGGAAATTTAAATAACGCTATTTCTGAAGCATTCCCCAGAATTCCTACAGGAAAATTTCTGAATGAAGGTTTGGAACATCATTGATCGGATGTTAGAAATTTTTGTAATGATATCGAAGATTAGTAGGAGAGAGCAACCCGGAGGATAAGATTTGCTGAGTAAGCGACCTCTGCTCAACAAGTAGTGTAGAACTTATTTATTTATTTTTATTTATTTATTGAAATTACGGGCAAGCCCAATTACAGATTATACAGAATATATCTAATACAAATCAGAAACAATAACATAACACGTTGTCTTCCAGAGCACAGTACTAATCACAAGGAGTAAATTGTAGGAAAAAATAATAATTTGTGACAAATTGGGTATGGCAATTAGGTAGAGGAACGTACCATACTCAATTTATCACATGGTAGCCAGAGCGTTACTCTAACCAGCTGAAATTTATCACATGGTATCAGTGCGTTACCCTAACTAGCTGACATTTGTCACATAGTAACAGTACATACCCTAATTACCTGATATTTGCCACATGTTAGCTGTGCTTTAACCTAATTTGCTGTTTTTATCACAGAATAGCTACAATTCATCGGTTAGAGACGATCCCTACTCTAGTTTTCCATTCCCAGCACGTGTGCTAATTTATTTTATAATTTCCTTTTGAGCTTTATTTTTCATCTACACCTCATTTCAGGTCCATTCCTGCGAGGTAATTATTTCTATATAATTCATTGCAACACCTCATTTCAGGATAATTCCTGAGAGGTAATTGAAAGCCACATGGCACCAATCGTTTAACGAATCGCAACCTGATTTATCAGGAGCTCCATTTTAGGCTCTGATTGCCGACTATCCATTAGTTTCTCTGCAATAAGTAGAAATCTTAACCTCAAATCCCCAATCAAAACAATAACACCTTCTTCAATCCCCCCCTGGCCAGGGCAATTAAGAAACCCACAACCCACTTATTGTATCCACCTCACAATATAAATTAATATCAAAATAGCTGATAACCTAGAACAGTGTGACGCTTGCTTTCAACCTTTTCCTGAGACCGAACAAGACGATCCCATGTTATGTGTAATGTGTGTTCAACAGTACCATTCCCAATGCGCCGGGATTAGTTATAAAAAATGGGAAGAAAATGAATAAAGACCGGCAAACTCAATACAAATGTAAGTACTGCATGTATTCTGCTACCATATCAAGGATCTAAGTAGCCCCCCAGAGGTGAAATGGGGGTCCTATATCCTCGACAACGAGGTAGAGGAGGATGACAGTATCCCGTCAGAAGAGATACGCACTCCTACTAATAGCATTAATGTGCTATGTTCGGAGTGGATTGGTTTTCCAGGTCTTGGATCACCCATCCAACACCAAACTCAGCCTTTCAAGAACACGAGAAGAGGCGTGCGACGCCCGTTGTTTTCCAACGGAGCGACAGCAGCGCTTTCTCTGGGATTCTGGCGGGAACTCTGTCACAAATTAAAGGGAGTTAAATATATGATTTCTGAAACGGGACAGCGAACACGTGAAGAAATCCAAGTCGGAATATTTTTCTAACAATAAGTTGATATTGTGGGGGATTCTAAAAAGCGGCCCATGGTATAGATAGTTGGTAGAATTGAATGTAGTTTTAAATTGTGAGGCTGGACGGGAATAAAATTGGGGGGACTGAAAAGTTGATTAGTGCAAGGTATGATGGGCAATCAATAGGGCCATTTATTAGCTTATACAGGAGAGAGACGTCCAACCATTTTTTTCGGTCCTCAAGCGATTGCAGATTGCAGATCTCTAGTAGTGCATCGTAGTTAACCTCATCGGAAGGGATGTGCAATTTATAAGCCACATAACGTAAAAAACGCTTATGTATCCGTTCCAACTGGGCTATACGAATTTTGTAGTGCGGAGACCACACTACTGCGCGTACTCGAGGACAGAAAGCACGAGGGATTTGTACGGAAGTGCAATGGCAGAAACATTGTTGAAGTATCTCGTGTGTATTTTCAGTAAGCCAAGAGATCTCATTGCCCTGCTTGTGATCATGTCAATATGGTCACAGAAGGTAAGACCCGGATTAAGCAGAACTCCGAGGCCCCGGATTACACTCACTCGTGGCGAAGCTGTACCATTGAGATGGTAATTGAATTTTATCGTGTCGCGGACACGACTGAATGTAGATACAGAGCATGATTAACAACATTCAAGGATAAGTTATTCTGTGTGCACCACTCCCCAACGCGATCCATGGTCTCCTGAAGTGACAGACAATCATCTTGTGACTCAACATAGGAAAGAAAACTTCATGTCGTCCGCAAACATAAGACGCCTAACCCATGCTGCTCGTTAACAATATAGTGGGACATCTCTGGTTATATTTGAGGAATAAAAAGTTCCTCAAGGATCTTGGGAATGACACAGATTGTAAAAATGGGCCTATAATGCTTAAATGTGATCTGTTGCCGGCTTTGTGTATGGGGGTGACATATGAGCATTTCCATAGTGAAGGGAAGGCACCAGATTTGAGTGAGTAATTGAAAATTTAGGTCAAAGGAGGAATGAGTGATAAACAATATCTTCTCAGCAATATCGCTGGAATACCATTCGGTCCCATTCCTTCATTTATGTCGAGAGATGGCAGCTCATCTAGAACAGCATCCTCCGTGACTGTGAGCACTCCCAATGATAGAACATCAGGAGAACGATAGGTCGGGATCGTGGGGGCTGGTGGGTCAAAAACCAAAGCAGTGCGACGCAAATAAAGCAGCAATTTCTAATGGGGATGAGGCGACACTATCTTCGAGTTTCATGAGAGATGGTAAGTAACCACTTCGGGGATGAATGGTCAATAGGATAAGTTTTTAGGTACGTAACGTTGAATAGCTTCGTAGAGATGGGCATAGAACTGGTCGACCGCCTGATCGAATGACAATGAAAGACATCCTTCCCAATCGCATTTAGCAAAGAAGGAGTTCATCGATTCAAAATCTACTTTTTTAAGTTGTGGGTCAGCTGGCGTGAAGGAAATACTGAGTCTATGTGGTGAAAAAGCTGTATATTGAAGTCGAACGGGGGATGTGCGGGATCTGCTTCGATGATGGGAACATATTCATTGATAAATATATCAAGATTCCTGTTTGCTATCAAAAGATCTATAACGTTACCATAGATGTTTGGGCTATGATTGAATTGTTAAGCCCCAGGGCTTTGTGACAGTTCCCGCGAGATCCAAGAGAATGTGCTGTGCGTCCATCGCTTTTGCGCCAGGCGTTAATTCTCACGTTCTTGAAAGGCTATGGTTGGGGATAGATGATGATCCGAGAACCGGAAAATTATCTTCTCCGAACATAGCTTATATGCTATTAATACGAGTTGTATCTCTTATGGTACTGTCACACCCTCTCTCTCTCTCTCTCTATGAGTGTGGATTTAGGCCCCAATTGCACCTCTGGGGCGCTCTAAGGTCATTACATGGTAGCAGAGCGTGGTTAGGATTATGTACGGCTGACGCCTAGTATTCCAATCCACTATTTTTGGGGCGTTAATGTTTCAGAAGAAACATGGCCCGGGTATTCCAGAAGGAATTTCATTGGTTCTTGACTATTAATTTCTCAATTTTTCCCCTCATATTATTTCTATTTAATGTACTTAATTTTTTCCAAGGGCATTGTTCCCAAACCCAGGGCATCGTTCCCTATTTCATAAGTCCCCATAGTGGGCACCTTCCACTGTAAGTCTCCAAAGTTGACTAAGTTATTTCCCCAGGACATAGTTCCCATTTTTGTAAGTCCCCAAAGTGGGCAGCTCCCTATTGTAAGTCTCCTGGTTGAGCAAGTTATATTATTCCCGATTGTTCCAATCTTTGATTGGGGGTTAATCACCTAATGAATACTTCAAATGAAGATTCATTGACAATCCATCCTGTTTTAATTTCTCTTTTTTTATCCTCAATCGCCAATGCAGCTATTTATTAGTGAGCATCAGTTCTCAACCAGTAAACTATTCCATCTAGTTTACATACTTGCTCTTCAATCAAGTATGTTTTTTAAGGGGGGGAGTGTGGCAGTTACCGCGAGATCCAAGAGAATGCGCTAACGCCAGGCGCCAGGAGTTAATTCTCACGTCCTTGAAAGGCTATGGTTGGGGATTGATGATGATCCGGGAACCGGAAAATTATCTTCTCCGAACATAGCTTATACGCTATTAGTACGAGTTATATCTCTTATGGTACTGTCACACCCTCCTCTCTCTCTCTCTATGAGTGTGGATATAGGCCCCCATTGCACCTATGGGGCGCTCTAAGTTCATTACAGCTTCGTGTATAATTTTCCCCTTGTAACTGAAGTTATAGGCATTATCTTTGTTCCAATCATCCCAGGCCACACCAGGAACGTTGTAGTCACCACCAAGGAGAATTTCATATTCAGGAAAGATAGTGGACACCAAGTCAAGGGCGGATAAATGTTCGTCATATTTGGCAGCAGGCTGATAATCCGGGAGATAAACACATCCAACGATTATTTTGTGGTACAGAAGAATAACAAGTACCTGCTCAATTACATCGGGGGATTCCCATCTATATGAACGGATTCGTTTTGATACAGAGATAAGCACACCTCCACCTAAGGACTTCATACAATTATTCAATTTCGAACGAACTGAGCGATACACCTGATATTAAGACAGGAAAATTTCAGATGTTTCAACATTATTAGAAAGCCAGGTTTCAGTAAGGTGGATAAGATCATATGACAGGAGGGGAGACTTATATTGTAATGTAGATAATTTTGTGTTCTGGCCGCGTACATTCTTGTAGTAAACTGTTAATACTTTTGGCTTGCTGATCCGTTTTTGACTGATTTGTTGAGACGATAGAGGGGATACCGGAAAGTACTTTGTGGTGATCTCTTTATCTCCCTTATCTTTCCTTTCTTTCAACTTCAGACGCAACTCTACCATGTATTTACGTTGTGTAAGCGTGCGATCGGCTGAGGCAGGCAGGAGGGGGGGGGGGACTATATGGTGCGATTGGCTATGAGGACCCTAGTGGTAACAGAAGAATCTTCAAAGGCGACCTTTAAGGGACGAATTTTATCCTTCTTAAACAGACCCAAACATGAGACTTAGAATTTCACTAAAATCTGGGGACAGTTGTAGAAGGGAAACTTTAACATTATTGACGTTCTGTTGGGTGGAACGGATGTCATCGTTAATAGATGCCTAAGTATAATCGAATAACATCACATTATTTTTGCTCTTCTCAGACGATCCTCCATTTCCGCAACAGCGGATTCTATCTCGTGACCAGAGGGCCTGTCGGAATTCGATTAAGGCACATTACCAATTTTAAGGGAATTTTCAAGGACTGAGACGCGTTGTGCCAAATTTTAATTTTTTAAACCATTTAAGTCGGATTTAATCTCCTCAACAGAAGCAGATAATGATTCTTATTTTGCTAGGCAGACGTCCAGCTTAATGGAGACGTCATTTATTGTCCCAACGATCTCATCACTTTTTACACTAGCCAGGCCAAGCAAATCATTCTTGAGGGAATCAAACATTTTAGCTAACATTTCTGTAGAGATGGTATCATGGTTTGCCAATAATTCATTCCCACGGAGATCAGGGACTTTATTCCGACATTCGTTATATCTCCAAGTTTCCTTTTTGAGAAGTCTAAACTTCGTTTCACGCAGACCGACGCATCCGAAGTGGAAGCCCAAAGCACAAATTACTCAAACGATCCTCTTGATCCTCTGCGATCAATCGCTTGCTGCATTTACCCCAGTTCATAGTCAACAACTGGCAGCGTGTGGTGGGGAATATACAGAAAGGAGAGAGCCGTAGCTTCCAGTGGGGGAACCCGCGCAAGCGGGAATCGCTTGTACTGATATTCTATCGAGACAAACAGTCAGTCAACTTGGATGAAGTCCGATAACGTTACAATCTTCACGAAGTAATTTTAGTATGATCTAGACACCTCACCTAATCAGAAATCTGTAATGTAGAAGATGACTACTCGAATCAGCACGGTGAGAAAATACAGAGAAAACAAGCTAATAGAAACTTATGAAAATAACAACAATTTGAGGAACGAAGTGAACTTCACGGTAGACAACTGACAACTGCTTGAGAACTACCTGACTTACGGTGGAGCTGAGGGATTCAAAAAGGCAAACATCACCAAATCAAGGCCAGTCGTAGTAATCCTTAAACCTGGAGTAATACGTCAGTGAAAACCCGGCTAAACACGGAGCAAGACCAAAATGGTCTAACACGGAACAAAACCAAACCGGCTTAACACGGAGCAAAACCAAATGGGTCTAACACGGAGCAAAACCAAACCATAATACGAGGAAAAACTGGCATGACACGGAGAAAAACCTACTGGAAAGTGTGGTGTCTAAACACAATAACGGACTTAGCGACCCCAATATGAATTTTGAATGCCAATGACGGTAAGGAGGCTGATTTAATAATATTGATAAATCCGGAGATTTAATATTCTATAACGATGAACAACGGAAGTTAGTCGTTTTATAGGGAGTTTTACATTCCCCTGAATCAGTAGAAAATCTGTTTTCTATTAGAAAACAAATAGAAAAAGGGTTATCAGCTCAAGTGAATAAGGGAGTGATTATAAGTGATCCAAATACGGAAGAAACACTAATGACAACTGATATTCTATCGAGACAGACAGTCAGTCAACATGGCTGACGTCCGGTAACGTTACAATCTTCACGAAGTAATTTTAGTATGACCTAGACACCTTACCAAATCAGAAATCCGTAATGTAGAAGATGACTACTCGAATCAGCACGGTGCGAAAATACAGCGAAAACAAGCCACTAGAAACTTATGAAAATAACAATAATTTGAAGAACGAAGTGAACTTCACTTAATTTGATGGGCATTTCTGGTGGCTTACTTTCTCTCACCCTATGTCAAAGTTGAGTACGGATGAAAAACGGAAATAATTCAAATTAGGTCTAGGTGGAACTTTAATGACTAATCCGGAGGAACACTGTAGGCGAATTTTATGAAGAAATTGATAATGCGGAAAACTTTGCTTGTTTTCTACAAAATTCGTCTGAAGAATTATGTGAGGACCCAATTACTTATTCTCAAGCACTGGATTTGCCAGACACGGAGGCCTGGATAGAAGCAATAGAAACGGAGTTAAAATCATTAGAAAATTGCTATACCTACCTGGAAAATCATTCCTCGAAATATGGTGCCGAAAGGCGTGAAGTAATAAAAACCAGGTGGGTCTTTAAAAAAAAAAATAAAATAAAAATCGGAGGTAGACGGCTTGATCAGATACAGGAGTAGACTCGTAGTAAAAGGCTTTGCCGACAATAATAATGATCCTTCAGAGATCTATGCTCCTGGTAACCTGATATTAAGTTTTCGTTAATTCTTGCGGCAAAATTCGATTTAGAACTTGTTCAGTACGATGTGAAAACGGCTTTTCTAATCTGATCCTTAGACAAACTAGTGTATATAGAAATGGCAGCCGGTGGTCTGCAAAAGGAGTGGGGCACAAAAATATTAACCTATTTGGCAGTCCAGAAGAGCATTGAGGTTTTTCTTCCATTTGTTTTGCTTTCAGTATGAATTTATTATGTAAACACATGAAACATAAATCCCACTAGGGTCATGTCAAATGCCAGGGGCAACCGTTATGAAAGACTACTAAATAATAATAAATCATGATCATTAAATATTATTGATAAATTAAATTATTAAATTAAATAGTTACCAACTTGCTAAGTATCTAAACGTTTTAGAATGATGAATTTAATCATGACAATTATGACAACCATGACAATTTAATCATGACAATTTTGGATTAAATAAATCATAAAATCAAATTAGTCACTTCTAAAAACAATCCCCCCCGAGGAAGGGAGATCGAAGACCAGCCCGGGCCAATTAGCCCTGGACCACGCCGCTGGAGGGAAATTCCTGAATCACAAAGAAAAGCCGTTTTCCTGGCCAACACGGTATGCCCTTCAACCTCTAAACACTCATCAAATAGTTTCTCCGACTCCCATTCGAGCCTACCTAACACTCCAGAAGAACGTTCCGCAACTTTCCACGGTGGCGTCGCGTCCGGATGAAATCACCCGCGAAGCGTTCGGTAACTTTGGAGGCATTATGTAGTACCTAATCTAGACTGTAGGGGTTACAGTGTAAAGAACTATCGTAGTGTTAAGCGCAAATTGAACAGTTTTGAAAGTTAAGCTTATACTCAAGTGTGTGCGAAATATGGACGAAATGGCTAATTGTTTATAATAATGAATATTGATTGACTTTTTCTCAAAATTGCCACATGCTCTATTAATCATTTCATCATCTTTGTCGTTCCTCCTTTCAAGGCAGCGCAGGGACGGGAGGAATAGAGGGGCTGATATTTTCTGAACCGATCACACGTCCGGAGGCTAACAATATTTTGCTGTTTATATTAAGTAGTTAGGAATCTTCGGTTGGTTTAGACCTTTTTGAAGTACTATTTTTTCCCTTTGTTTTCTGATTATTTTTTATGAGTGTTGTCCATTCCGATTGTGTCCACCACATCTGATCCTGATGGTTGATAACTTTTCAATTTCTCTAAGAGTTGTTCTATTTCAACAATAATTCTCTGAGATTCTGGGGTTTAACAGAGTTTTGTTGCGCTATTAGGAGCTTTACCGAAGATTACGTTGCTTGTATTATTGGGAGGGTCTCTTTTGTTTTTGGATCATTATTTGTCAACAACTTGTTTCTTGATATCATGGAAGACCACAATTTCTGAACGAACTTTGTTGAGTTATTTTGAGTTGATTTTGTCCTATATTCTTTGTATGACCTTTGAGTTTCAACCATTTCTTTTTGGGGTAAAATTGGGGAATTTTCGAGAAGTTGAAACGGTTCTGACAAATCACCGGTGGATATTTTTCATTTGCTGTTCTGTAAGAAATATATTGCTCGGTCATCACTCGTTTAATTACTTCTTGACGTTCAAATCCTGGACACTTTCGATCTGTAGCTCTATGTTGGCCTCTACAGTTTACACACATCGGTTCCGGTTTCATACAAGTTATTGCAGTATGGTCTGTACTTCCACAGTTACCACCTAGTTTTACCTGCTTTACAAGATTTAGCTTTATGTCCATACCGTAGACAATTGCCACATTGTGACACTCGAAAGATGAAAGGTTGCACTCTGCGATTGGCTAGGTATAGCTGAACATTATCAGGCAAATTTTGAGAGTAAAACGTAACTTTGACTGATTGTGTAGGTACATACTCGAATTGTTTGTCAATTTGAACTCTTCGTTTTAATCTTTCAACAGCCAGTATTTTATACCAGCACTGCATATTATTTTTTAGTTCCTCTTCACTCACGTCAATTGTACATCTCTTATAACTCCAACTCTTTTGAACATTTACTGTGGAATAAAGGCTTTAAATTTATTATGGGAAAGCAAAGGGTGTGATAAGAAATCATTCGCTGCTGCTGCATTTTTAAATGTTATAGATACTCTTTGTCAACCAGTATACTCCATTTTTGATACCTCGTTAAAGCCATTTTTAGTAAACATCAGCTAACCGATCTTCAAGTCATGTAGAGGTGTTCCATCGATGTTTTCTACTACCACTACATAAGGACCTTTGAAAGCTCATTGTTACTTCATCGTTGGCGTGCCATTTTTCATACTATTATGTCCATTATCAGTTGGTCTTGTGTCCATCTCACTTATCTCTGTATTTAGATCAGGGGGCTTATAAGGTGGCCATTTTGCGTCACCCTCCATTCTAATAAATCACTATAATCACAACAAACGTACACACTCACACAGCACAATTTATTGGATGTAGGTACTTTACATCAACCGTCTCCTAGCGTCACAAAAACTGTCAACAAAACTATTTAAAAAAATGTTGGATATATAAGTCTGAATCGTTTTAAGACCTCTGGCTATTTGCCGATCGACCACACTTGCGGATCAGTACTTCACATCTCCTCCATACCAAAGACTAGCTTCATACCACTTTTTAGCACTGGAAACCACTCCGAAATCCCTCGTTTTCCGAAACTACACAGCACTTCTTACGAAATACAGACCACTTTGATGGTTGCTAACCACTTTGATGGAAGGATTATTCTATTATTTCATCATAATTTAATTTGGAATATTAAAGAACTCAAATGAAACTGATGAATGATGAAACTAGCTGACCCGGCGGACTTTGTCCCGCCTAACATATTATTCGTACTGTCATGGTTACAAATAACAATAATTTATTCATTAGAATTCATTATTTTTAATTGAAGTGAAGAAAACATTGAGTATGAACAATAAAGTATACGTATAAAGGGTGAAAACGGGTATTTTAATTGGTTTCTGTAGATGTATTGCCCAACCTTTTGGAGACGTTGAAAGATACGTTGGACACTGTAAGTGATGTTTCATGGAAAGATACCATCATTTTATTCGTTTCTCGTGTTCAAGAGAAGCTCACTCAGCTGATAAGGAAAGAGCCCATAATTATATTAGTTTCTCAATGTCCCAGGGAGGCTCCCTATCAAATTTTAAATCCCCAGAGTGGATAGAAGAGAATTTAGCTAAATCAGCTGATTTGGTTGGGACCCGTCATTGCATCTCATAACGTCCTGGAGAGGCTCCTTGTCAAATTTTACATTCCAAAGGTGAAAAGAGAGAATTTATCTCACTCAACTGATCTGGGCCGTAAGCATTATCAAGTTCAGGCCACACCCTAAATTCCAGCTTCATAGGATAAATATCATAGGAAATAGCATTAGAAGCAATCAGCTGATGGACCCTAGCTGGGAGTAATATGCTCCTAACTAGAAAACTCATAGGTCAGTTCGATAAACAGACAAAAGGTAGTTACCAGGACTTGCCAACGGGGAGGCGACTGCTATAAGCGCTCTTAGATGTTTCCTCAGCGTACGACCAGTTAAATCTGAATATCCTGTTCAAACACCTCACAGGCATAGGTCTTCACCCAAGATTTGGTTATATAATGATTAAACTAATATCAGGGAGTAAAATTGTTGTCTTACTGAATGGGAAGTTGACTAGCCCCTCGACGACCAGGAAAGGACTCCCACAGAGGTGTATTCAAAGCACCATTCTCTATACCCTATATGTGTCTAAGATAGAAGAGTCCCCCTCTATAGTACAATATGCAGATGATATCTGTGTTTACTGTACTGCTAACTCATGGGACACCTGCATTCACTTATAAATCACTCAGTCTTGGGTGTAGTATCTTTTCTTGAGAAGCTGGGACTCAATATATCACCATCTAAACCTGCGATATGCCCATTCATGAGGAAACGGAGAAGACCTTTTGGATCGGAAATGGAAATAGCAGGGTACAAGATTCCAGTAGTGGAACGAACACAATTATTGGGAATTCACCTAACTTCCAAACTCACC
Organism: Adelphocoris suturalis; assembly: GCA_030762985.1. Classification (NCBI taxonomy): domain Eukaryota; kingdom Metazoa; phylum Arthropoda; class Insecta; order Hemiptera; family Miridae; genus Adelphocoris; species Adelphocoris suturalis. The sequence continues at coordinate 101,295,342 of CM061040.1, forward strand.
TGGAATCACCTCTTTGAACAAATAATACAGAAAGACAATGCCCATATTAACATTCTCAAAATTGTAGCAGGAGCGAATTGGGGTGCTGACCCAAAGGTATGTCTAATGTGTTATAGAGCAACTGTACGGAGCATCATCGATTATGGGTGTTGGTTTTATGGATCGGCTTGTGCTACGAGCCTTGAAAAGATTGACGGATTACAGAACAAATCTGCGACTCGCCTTGGGTGCTCTCCAGTCCACTCCGATGAACTCATTACTAGCTGAAGCTGGCGAGCCACCAGCCTCACTGAGAAGAACAGTGCTCTAAAACCGTTACCTGCTGTCTCTCTACTCCAGACTCCCCGCCCAGTTCTCGTGCATCCGAACAGTGGCTCTCTTTAATCTAACACACAAATGTTGGAGTAAAAACCCTAGCCCACAACTTTGCGACAGTTTTTACACCCACTCAAAATTACTTCCTCAAGTAAGCCAACGAAATTCCCCTGTAAAGTACAGCGTTGACTATAAGTTGCTTGTCCATGCAATCTCAGTACACATTTTACCCACTCAATATGCAGGTTCCCCTCAGAGACTACAAAATTATCTGCAGGAAAAGTGGCCAAATGCACGCACAATATACACAGATAGTTCAGTGAGAAATGGTAAGGTTGGGTGCGCTGTCTAAGACAGTAGACGAGGAACAGTATCGAAATTCCGATTAACTGATGCCACATCCATATACTCTGCCGAAGTTACAGCAATCTGGCAAGAAATACTGTATTTTATGAACTCTAGGGCAAGGGGCCCTATAAAAGTGGGAGTAGATACTGAGAACGGTAGGCCAAATTAAGGAAAGCGGATGTCGATGCATATTGCTGTGGGTAAAAGCCCATCAAGATATACGGGGAAATACGATTGCGGATGCCGAGGCAAAAAAGCCACTTTCCGGGAAACAGTTGATATAGATTTCACTCTATGCCCCATCACCGACATGCATAAGAGTTTCCAGAGAGAACTAATGAATAACTGGCAAGGACAATTTCTCAACTATAGGTCGGGAGATGGGTATAAGGAAATGTTCCCTGAGCTAAGATTGAAGCCATGGTTCAGTGACGTACCCAACATGCCTAGATCCTTCTACAGGACTCTGACTAGAATGCGCACAGGACACTGCCTTACGAGAACGAACCTGCATCAAATTAATCCAACAGAGTCCTCGTCATGCCAGTTTTGTGAAGAAGAGACTGAGAGCCACAAACATAATATATATTACTTTGCTCTCCAATGAACTACGTGGAAAGGACTCATCTTTTGGAAAAACTCACCAGAGTAGCAACCGAGCCGTTCAATGTCCATTCCCTTACTGCAAGTGCGGATATATATATATATATATATATATATATATATATATATATATATATATATATATATATATATATATATATATATATATATATATAAATTGCTATGCAATTCTTAGGCCGACCCCCAATAATTTTTTTAAAATGTCCACTTTTTTTGTGTAACGTTTTTTGTCCCGAGATGGGAAGCGAGAGGTCGTGGGTTCGAATCCCGGCCAGGCCTGAAAATTTTTTTTTTTTTTTTCCTCGTGAGACGAAGGTTGTGGGTTCGAATCCCGGCCAGGCCTGAAAATTTTTTTTTTTTTTTTTTCTCGTGAGACGAATTGCATAGCAAATTATCCTCGTTTTCTACACAGTAGAAAAGAGAAAAGATCCGGCGAGGCGCGAAGCGCCGAGTATAGATTAGGGGGGTCCAGGGGGGCGAAGCCCCCCTGGCGGGGTCAAGGGGCGGAGCCCCTTGCGAGGCCCGAAGGGCCGAGTATATATATATATATATATATATATATATATATATATATATATATATATATATATATATATAACCAAAAGCGAGGAGAAACAAAAGGGAAAAGGTGGAGGAGTTGTTGACGTGTTGGTTGTTGACGCAAGCAGCTTCGATTGGAGATATTTTGACACAACGGCGATCGGTTAGAACGGAACCACCAGCCCCCAGAAAGGGCTGCATCCATGTAAAAGGCGCCGATGCAAAGTTTGCCCGATAGTTATTGAAGAGGAACAATTCAAGTCACCCAATAATCCTAACTCATACACATGCAAAGGATCAGCAGAATGAAAAACTCCAATGTTTGTCTATGAGTTAGTTTGTTAGGAGTGCCTTGCCTTTTATGTGGGAAAGGGAGAAACACAGCTAATAGCCCAGTCAAATTAGAGAAAATAGGAGAAAAAATTCATAGTAAAGAAATTTCTTCACCAAGCTCTTCCTTCACACGTCGTAAATCTTATCTCAAAAGTCCCCTAGTATGGAGGGTGAGCTCGAGGAGGGGGGGGTGTTTTTCTCCTTTTTTTTCGACTTTTTTTCGGTTTTTTGCCTATAACTCGAAAAGTAAGCGTTCTAGCGACTTGTTTACTATTACCAGAAATAAAGTGCATAAAATTTCCTACAATTTGCACTCCTGACTTCATTCTCTACGATTAGGCGTTCCGCCGCTAGAGCGCGTTGAAAAGTGGATATCATTTCAAAAAATCAGCAAAAAGGCCTTTATGCTCTTTTTACGCATAAATCATTCGTATGAGGCCTTTTCTAGGTGACTTCTAATCATAATCATAACACATTTTCAGCACCCTTACCAACTCACTGTAAATTATCAGTGAATATTATACGTATATAAAACAGTGGCTCTAAAAAAGAAAAGAAAAAAAGGAACTAAAAAAAATGAGCTGTGTTTCACCAAAAAATATTTAATCTGAACGTACAGTGTAACCCATGTTAAATTAATATTCACAAAAGGAGTGGGAGAGGGAAGGGTTCATCAATATTCACAGGTGTCTGCTCATCATCCACAGTCAAACTGAAAATTCAAAATCAGAATACAGTGAGGTGCATATAATCTTATATTGATAAATAGATGAAGTTCATGCATATGATTAGGATGAAACTTACATTGCGATGGCATATGAGTTGAGTGGGTAATATCATGGTTCCATGTCTGTTTCATCATCTTCTGTAGATGAACCGTCGTCAGCAAGTGGTGGGTTGTTAGTGCAGGAACCTGAACAGTTGGAGCAGAGTGTTGAGCAGTAGATGCCAGCTCTGCGGCATCCACATCGACCACTACCGCAGCTTTTGGTGCAGCTGCAAAATATATTCTGCAGAATTTCAGGTGTTGCTGGTGGATCCAAAGTTGGGATTGGTTTGAGGAAGCCATCGTCTCCCCTACTCCAGCCCCAATTCGTTCCTTCCAACTTGTTGCCCAGCCACTCCTGCACTTGGAAATAGACTCTGTATGAGTGCTGTCGGGCAGATCCTCTAGTAGCTGGTAAAGAGAGGAGATCTGGCTTCACTCTCATGGTGGATCTAACAAAAGCAAGGTAACGCTGCTTATCCAGATCACCTAGTGTTGAAGCGTACAAGGCTAGGAGCATTGTTTCCCCGGCAAGCGCTACCCCATCCTGCGTGGAAGTGGGGGAATAAAAAATTTCACAGACATTCTGCAGTGAGGGATTCTTCATTAAGAGCTTGGCAATCGTCAGCTTCCCTTTTCTGAAAATTGTGGAGGTTGTGTCACAGCCTCCAAATGCATGTACGACTAAAATGCTACCAGCAAATGGGAGGTGTTGCAGCTCTGTTGTGGAGTATGTTCTGCCTTCCTCATTCCCTTTCCCAGGTTTGAAGAATTTTATATCCTGTTCCTTGGGAGCCAAAGCTATGAGCAGAACCAGGAGATCTACGTCTTTGCCAATGATAGCTGTTGGATGACCAGATTGTGCCTTTTCCAAGGCACACTGTAGAATAGTTGAGTCAGCATCCGCATCAGCCTGTCTAACTTCTAACCCCTGAGAACGCAATGAGAACGCAATGCCATGCATGATTGGAGAAATGAATGAACGAGGACAAACAGGACTTATGACCGCATGGGAGAACGCCACTGCTTTTTTCTTGGTACTCTCGGTGTGTTTTGTATCCTTAACATTTTAAAATTTGTTTGAAGTTTCTAGCACAATTCTACGGACAGTTATCGTCTGGAATGACACATGCATACATACATATATACATAATACATACATACATTAAAAAATGAGTTAAACTTCAGAATATGATACAGAATAGCCTGAAACGGATTTCTGCATAAATGTTTTCAAAAAACCACATTCTACAAATTTTGAGGCGAAAGCAATATCTTAATAATTTTCTTCAAAAATTCGCTAAAAACGTGCTCGAGTCACTGTCCGAGCATCACTGACGTTCTGAAAACAAGTCATTATGTATTAGAAGTCACCTAGAAGAGGCTTCATACGAATGATTTATGCGTAAAAAGAGCATAAAGGCCATTTTGCTGATTTTTTGAAATTATACCTACTTTTCAACGCGCTCTAGCGGCAGAACGCCTAATCGTAGAGGATGAAGTCAGGAGTGCAAATTGTAGGAAATTTTATGCACATTAATTCTAGTAATAGTAAACAAGTCGCTAGAACGCTTACTTTTCGAGTTATAGGCAAAAAACCGAAAAAAAAGTCGAAAAAAAGGAGAACAACACCCCCCCTCGTCGAGCTCACCCCCCATACTAGGGGACTTTTGAGATAAGATTTACGACGTGTGAAGGAAGAGCTTGGTGAAGAAATTTCTTTACTATGAATTTTTTCTCCTATTTGCCTCTTTTTGGTCTAATTTGACTGGGCTATAAACCTGAGAGTCAACAATCATTGCGCATCCGTAGTCAGTTCCAATGAAGACCTACCAGTGAGCAGGCATGCTATGGTCCATGGTTCCTCATTCGATGATTGTTTCGGAATAAAAGTTTTGAAGAAAATGTATCCCAAGGATAATAAGCGGTTGCTTCACCAGTCCGAAAAAGCTCACAGCAACGTTTTGAGAGCCTACGGTCCACCCGGACTAAATATTAGGAGATAATAATCGTTCCTAAGCAACTCAAGTTCCTTTGCCAACGTTTTCAATTAAATCTTTGCAAAAAAAAATATTTTTCTCTTTTGTAGTTTGAAAAAGGCATCTGAACCAAAATATTAAAACTAGCCTGTGAAGTGTATTTCTGTGTTTCCTTCTTTTAGTTTCATAAATAAATAAATAAATAAATAAATAAATAAATATATATATATATATATATATATATATATATATATATATAAATAAATATATATAATATATATATATATATATATATATATATATATATATATATATATATATATATATTTAAAGCCCTTTTTTACATTTATATCGGATATCAACAGACATTTATAAGTGTTCGGCTGTATGTGTAAATCGGAAACTGACAATCTTTCAAAAGAAAAAAACCTTCAAAACTAGGAAGTTTGCTGTCCGTGCATAATTATATATTGTATGTGTTAGTGTTGGTAAACCTATGTTTTGTTATGGCTGTATGGGGTTTCCCGATGCCAAATAAAAAGAAAAAAAAAACGCTGCAAATTATTACATAATGGTTTATTGTTTCTGAATCAGATGGCCAGCTATAGTAACCAGCATGCTCTGGGGCTTTCGCCAGTCTCTTTTCTAGTACCCACCTCTGTTCTCGCGTTACAGGCTGCGCTCCCGATGGGGAGCAAATGGATGATCGTACAGCCACCCGAGTGGTCTCATTCAATCCACGGAGCTAATTTCTATAGGAATCAAACTAAAACCGTAGGTACACTGGATTCCAAAAGCATCTTCGACCTATCCCAGACGGTTCTGCTCTCACTCCACTCCCCGCTCACCCACCTCACCACCCACCGTGACCCTCTGCCAAGCGTGCCAGGCGTGCATGCGTGCGTTTGTCTAACACTCAAAGCCTCGAAAAAGACACTTTTTCGCCCGTTTTTGGCCCATAGCATCTATGCGAGTAAAGCGATCGGGATGGTTAAACGCTAGGACCAACTAGACCCCAAATGGAGTCTATGAGCGAAAGAACGGGTTTTTTAAGTCAATTCTTAGGCCTTTTATGGCCCGGACGGCGAACGGCGGACGGACATTTCAAATTTAGATTCTACGCACCTTGAAGCGCAAAGTGACAAAGTTTGAGGGGGGTTATAAAAATTGTTTGCTATACGATCACATAGGCTTATTATTGGAAATAATAAACCAAAACTACTGTGGAAGCCCCAGTGAAAGCCTTTGCTGCCAACGCTTCAAGTTCTCCTGAAAATTCTGCAAAGCACTCGTTACCTACAACATAGCTGGTGAGCGAAAAGGTGTTCTTGTCCATGTGTACCACACCGGATCTTCAAAGCCATCGCCATTTGGTCGCAAGATGCGCCAGGACCTAAACGAGCTCCAATAGCCAAATCTTGCCCTTGTAACGCTACCATCAGCTGGGTAGCCTGTTCAGAACTAGTCCTTGCATTAGCTCGGCTGATTAGTTGGTATTTGAACCAATGTCCCCCCAGTCTTGCGCCCCATCATACGATCCTGGCTTAACCTTCATTTGCCAGCTTACATTATGCCTTAATTCATCCTGGTTTTCATCCTGGTGAGAGTAGTTTCTTTGTCGCAAAACTGTAAATGATGTATTTTGCATTTGCGACAACAATTCCACCAAGACTCCCATCTTGTGACACAATTCTACTGCTTTCTTTTGCTAGCCTTCTCCTTCTTTATCTTCCTGTGTTGGATGCATCTCGAGAGGAGCAGGCCTAGGAGAAAATATCATCCATCCCTGCCACTGTTGCTTCTCCCCTTCCCCACCATGGGACTTGGTAGTACTCAACGCCAGAAACAATAAAAATCCAGGGTAGTAATGATGCCCCCAAACATCCCACTTCTGACACCGATGTTGAATATTCACACGCTCAAACACAAAGTTCATAATGTACTAATATTTCTCAATAACGTTCAACTTTCAAACGACACTTGCTAACTCCAAAAACGTGACACAAAAAAAGTCATGCAATCACTATCGCAACAGGAAATGCCTCCTTCACAACCAAACATGACAACTAAAAACACAGGTTATTCAACTCCCTAACAGTATAAAAACTCACAATTCATTCCTTGTAAGTCAGTTCTCAATAATCAGGTACCAGTTACTTAGTGTTATTCTTTCACCTCAAATACTATGCATAACTTTATCTCACCAGATAGCTAGAGTATCGTATATCTATGTCATAAGTGCATAGAAAAAGGTAGAATACTCACATCATAAAGCTTGATCATCTCGAACTCTTCGAGCTGCTGCTGAAAGCCGCTGTTGGGGTTTGCCACTGACCGACCCACTCGAACAACTTTGAGCGCCTCCTTCCAGTTGAGCGTCGTCACACTCATGATGTATGCCACCGCAACAGTCACTGATCGTGACATTCCTGCCAAACTGACAAAACAAAATAGTTACAGATAACAACAATACAGTTCAGCGTTGGACGAAGTTTTTGTAATTATGAGCAATGACAGACAGGGAGAGTGGGACTTTTTAAATAGCACACTTGCTACTAATCTGCGGTGCAGCTGGCACTGTTAGGGGAATGACCCAGAGAGCCCAACGTGGTCGGTGTCCCCTGTCAGCTACCAATGAGAGAAGTTCCCTTCCCCTCCCGATAGCAAATCAAGTGCAGAGTGTGCCTTATTTATATTAACAACTAGCCGCCAAGGAGCACCGAGTTTTCATTAAATTTAATGTAAAATTGTGAATCTGCAATAAAAAATGGGAGTAAAACAATGGAGGTAAAAAAATGGGGGAATAACGCGAGTAAGTAGTCGTGGTGTCATTGTGATGCGTGATAACCGAAATTCAATTTCACTAATGAATAATTCAATAGAGAAATCGAATTTCGGTTTTCACGCGTCAAAATTACACTAAAGCTACTCACTCGCGTTATTCAAATGTGAACCCCCATTTTTTTTATTGCGGATTCACCATTTACATTAAATTTAATGAAAAAAAATGACCCATCACCCAAATTTTTGTGTTTGCGAAACCGGGAGCAATCAAATCGGCTTTGAAAAAAATTCCTGGTTCATTAAATGTTAAACCTCCTGTATTATGTATGTAAATTGTTCTTAAGTTTGAGTGCAATGAAATAAAGACCTCCTGTATTATTTATGTTAAATTGTTCTGCATTTTGAGTGCAATTAAATAAATTGTTAGCTATTACATGCTTGAAAAATTTATCCTTAATAGGTAATAGTCTGCTTTTAAAAAAGTGATTTAGGATTGTTGGAATTTTTATTTTCATTGATTTTTGTTAGCACATATTAATGTAATTTTAGTACATTTTCAGCATAATTTTTCTTTTATTGATCTAGTTTTTAGTTGATAACGAACTCTAAGGTTTCTTACCTTTGGTAATAAGGAAGCAAAGAGGTTCAAAATCTCATATTAAAATTGCTGGTTTTCTAACAGCCTCTGAATACTTTTCTTGCGACCCTGATTAATTTCGGAATGAGAATGCCAATGATTTCAAGTAAAATTCATCCACCCCCACTGATGTGATAAATTTCAACATTTTGCAAATTAATACGGCCTAAACAACATTTGAGCGGGAGCCTGACTGGGGTTTCCATCTACCATGAGGTTGATGCCTATCGAAATGGGAGGCTAGTTGGATTTTATGAGGGTCGTTAGAGACCGTCGAGAAAACTCCTATACCTCAGGAAAACTAAGATAATTCAGAGGATATTCGCTTTTCTATGACAATATTTTCTACTCAATCACATCATCCTAGTTTTAATTTGTGCATTGAGTCTAATGAAGTCTCCTTCCACCTTCACGTCCTCAAATGTTGAAAATTTGCGGTTCATAGACTTATTCCCAATGTTCTTTCTCGTTCCACATGATTCTTACGTAGGTGCCAACTCATAGTGTATTCAATGAAAAATGCACCAAAATTCTCATATAACGGAATATTTGTAACTCATGCACAGCTAGCCTTTTGTATGGAAAATTATTCTTCTCTCTTTCTCCCCCCGGAATGAAAATATTTGTGATAGTATAAGACAAAGCCATTTATTATGAGGGAGGGTTCCCATTTCTAGCTCAAATTTATGCATTAGAACAAAAATAACGTTCTGAGCAACATCGAACTCGGGAAAGCAATAAAAAACCAAATATCTACCTAGTTCCAAAACAAAGGGAAAACATAGTAATACATATCAAACTGTTTTTTCTTCAACCAGTTTCCAATAACTCCCGTGGTGATTTCCATTGTTGACTACAAACGTACCTACCGAGTCGCCGAGTGACGCATCCCCTCCCTTGACCCACATTCTAGAGAGCACTTGAGCACTTTCGGTCTTCGGTTTCTGCGGCGGTCTGAATGGGACAAACTCTACCCCCTAGATAATCCTGAGCACTAAAGAAATGAAACTCTTCTTAATGTTATCGTTTGGACAAGTAACTTAATGAGAACAAACTGATAGGATCTGAATTTGAGTCAGAATTTGAAAAGGGGTACAAAGGAAGCTCTCTGAATGGAGAATAGAGTCCATTTACCTATTTCTTCTTTTCTTCCATTTGTAGGAATTGATTTTCAATATAATAACTCTTTGTAAAAGAAAAAAAAGAAAAGAAAAAAGTTACCCCCCTCACCCTAAAAAATTGTTGGTGTATGTTTCAAGATGCGTAGAATGCAAAACGCAGAAAATTATTACACAAAAGTTTATTAGTTACCTGTTTTTGTGAACGCAGAAAATTATTTACCTGTATTTGTCAACCCTTCTAATCAGACCACTGGTCCATATCCCGTGTAGGTACAGCGTATGGTGTATCATCAAAACTTGGCGCTTCGCACCTCGCGAATAGGTTCACATCTTTACAGCTCCAGGAACCCACAATTTTACGCAATTTAGTGAATATTGAAGAATAAAAGATTCATGAAAAAGCCATCTTCCCACCACGCAGAGGGTTATAGGACCTATAGGCTAGGTGTGAACCTCCAAAACCTTCTACTTCATAAACGGCGCTACCCTTCGCAACCGATTTGTTTAGTTCCCGAACTTTTGTTATTACGGTTGCTAACAGGCAGTTTGTTACCGGCAAAAATTCGGGACAAGTGGAGAAGCTTTGATGGGGTGCCGTAAGGGTGTTCTGAGTGAATCATAGGTTGCGATATTGATAGGTGATGGACGGAAATTTGATATTTTGTGTGAAGAGGGGACGACAAAACCGATTTGTTAGGCTCCTGAAAATTTTTCATGGTTGGCAACACTCAGTTCGGGCCTTTTTTCGCGCATGTTTGGTTTTGACGTCGATCAGCTGAGTTAGCTGAATTCTCTCAGGTTAACCTTAGGAAGTTTAAATTTGATAGGGAGACTCTCTGGCTCATTAAAAGACGATTCAATTGATGGGCTCTTTCATGATCAGCTGAGTGGGCTTAATTCTCTCCTGTTCACGCAAGGAAGTTGAAATTTGATAGGGAGACTCTCTGGGTCATTAAGAGATGATTGAAATGGTGGTATCTTTTCTGATTAGCTGAGTGAGCTAAATTCTATCCTGTTCACCCTAGGAAGTTGAAATGTGATAGGGAGACTCTCTGGGTCATTAAGAGATGTTTGAAATGATGGTCTTTTTCCTACTCAGCTGAGTGAGTTAATTTATCTCCTGTTCACCGTAGGAAGTTGAAATTCGATAGGGCGACTCATCGGGACGTTAAGAGAAGATTGAAATGATGGGCTCTTTCCTAATCAGCTGAGTGAGCAAAATTCTCTCCTGTTCACCCTAGAAAGCTGAAATTTGATAGGGAGACTATCTGGTTCATTAAGAGCCGATTGAATTGATGGGCTCTTTCTTAATGAGCTGAGTGACCTAAATTAGACCCTCTGGGTCATTAAGAGATGTTTGAAATGGTGGTATCTTTTCTGATTAGCTGAGTGAGCTAAATTCTTTCCTGTGACTCTTTGGGACAAAAGAGCTGATTGAAATTTTGGGCTCTTTCCTGATAAGTCCAGGCCTGATTTTGGTAGCTTTATGCTGTGATTTGGCATGCAGCCTCCGTAGTTACGAACAAAGTCTGGATATGGTTATTTCAGCAGTCTATGCACCGACTAACCCGTGCAGGTGGATCCGTGTAACGCACGGGTAACCGGCTAGTACATTATAAAGAATGACTTAAAATTTTTCTGAAGAAAAGGGAAAATAGAGGTAGTTTTCATTTGGAGCTTGCAGTGTGCTGCCATCTGTGCAAGAAGAATGAAAACTCTGCTGATCTCGCAGTCAACCCGTTCTCTTCGTTCTCCGCCGTTTTATGAGAAGTATCTCCACTTTTCAGAATTTTCGTATTCCTAAATATTACAGTTAATTAAGCTAATTCATTTCATTTCTTTTTATCGAGGCGAGTTAGATATTTGTCAACTCTTCGTCATCATTCTTCCTAGAGAAAAGTTCACCATTATTATGTCGTCTACATCATCTTTCCATCAACTTGGTAAGCCTAATCTACCTTCCCTGGTTCATTACCGAAGCATCTACGAAATATTTGCCAATTTTTTTATTTATGTTCTGTCAATTTGTTAATAGCAATTTCTCGGATTGAAGACGATGTTAGAGATATCCGTCGTCGGAAGCTTCTGCGGCTGTTGGAAATCCCCTCAATATTCTTATGTTGTTCTTCTTATTGCACCATCATTTTTCACTTTCTCTCTATTTTTTTTTAAATGCACTTTTTTCTACAGGGTGTCCCACAAGTCCCCCCCCCCCCTCCCTACCTCCCTCTAAAATACTTATTTGCGGAGGTATTTGGAAAACCTTTTAAAATATTTTATTCTTCATGATTTTTCCAAGGATCTCAAATATGACCACGATGCGCAATGAGCAATTGCGCAATCGTGCGCAATCAACACCAATTTTGTTTCTTCAAACGGGAACCCCTTTTTTTGTAGATTTTAATTCTACTTAAAATTTCATAAATTTACTACCCCTTATTCGATTTTAGCGAATTTTCGTCAAAAATTGGGCTATTGCAATGCCTTTAAAATTTTTTTTTTCATTGAAATCCGTTTTGAGACTTTCTGAAACGAATCCTTGAGTTTCGGATTTTTCATTTTTTCACATGTATATATTCATTTATGTAAAAGAAGAAAAACTAAATGCGTGTGTGTGTGTGTCCTTCCAGATTCCAGACGATAGATAATACTCCGTAGGATTGAGATGAAAACTCCAATCTTGCGCCTTAAAATCAAGCTTTCTGAACGAAAGAACGAGTTCGTTGGCGAACATTTTTTCAGCACATTAAATTGGTTAAAATTCAAAAAAGTGCTGAAAAAATCGCTAAAAATAGCAAAAAGTTCCAGTTATGCAGCATGACCGTATGAGCGAATTTTGAGTGAAAGGAAATCGTTAACTATTATTTTTATGGCAAAAAATGTATTCTAGGCAATAATCTCCTATTAAGTTAGAGGTTTTGAATTTTTAGCTTTTTTGCAGTTTTTATCTACTTTTCAGCAAATTTTAATGAATTTAAAGTAAATTTTTCAACATAACTTTGTACTAAATTTTTGAATGTTCTATTTAAAAATATAAATTTAACGATTTTTAGCCATTTTTAGTGATTTGTTGGTACATTTTTTAAAATGTGACCAATTTAATGTACTCCAAAAGTGCTGGCCAATGAACTCATCCTTTCATTTGGAAAGCTTGATTTTTTGGCGCAAGAACGGAATTTTCATCTCAATCTTAATATGCTTTGTGCCTGACCCCCAAAAAGAGCAAAATGGCATAATTTTGCGGACCAGGCGAAACTCATACCACACGTTCCTGTGACCGTGTAGAGCACGAAAATCCATGATGGCCACCTCAGAACGTTAGCTTTTGAAAATAGCTTTGTAATCTGTCGTATCTTGCAAACGACCGGTCCGATTTCAAAAAACCTTTTTTTCAAATTGTGGTATTCTTATGACCAACATTTTTACTAGGTACTGATAGCATGAGTCAAAAAATTAATATTTCACAACAAACAAGTGAAAAAACGTAAAATCAAAATTTTCAAGATTTTTGTTTTAGTAGACTACACGAAATCGGGGCTAGATAGGAAAAATACTACTCCATAAAAGTTATTTCGAACTAATAACCTTTAAATTTAAACGAATAGGATTCTAATCAGTTCATTTTTAGCCGGAGATATGCCAAAAGATTTTACCGTCACGTCACGCTGGTTTTTTTTTTTTTTTTGACATTTTCATGTCTTTGCCCTGGCACATTGCACAAAACAAACATTATTAAATTTAAACTTATTTCTGTTCTAGAACCAAAAATTTCAACATCATGTTTTCTCCTCGATATTGATTCGAAATTCTATGAAAACATCAGAAATTAACAAGCGGTTGCAATCATGTTCACAATATCAATTATTGAGAATGATCACCTGTGTGTAAACAATTATTTATATAACCATGCTTATAACTCAGTTTGTTGGACACGCACTTCGCCGTAGTTAACATAATATTGTTGGATAAATAGAGAGCTTTCGAACGAATGGTCAACGAATTTTGTGGGATGAAAAACGACGAAGTACCATTTCCCTAGCAACGACTCGGTTGTAGGCGGAAATCACTGTAATTAATTTCGTGCGCGGAAAAAAATTGACTCGCAAAATTCGCTAGGACCCCAGGGCTAAAACATGATACATGTTAAAACGTGTACTCGGAATGTTGTTTTTCCAACATATATATATATATATATATATATATATATATAAGTTACATACGACGCCTCAACCCTTGGGTAATAAAGAGCTGACACAGCAGCTCTTCCCTATATAAGCCCGCGGCCATCAGCCTCTGCAGTTCAGTCTCCATCCGTACGTCCCCGTATCTACATCGCGCAGTGCATCGTCTTTGTCATTCTTGTGAAAGTGAATTAAAGTTGTTTTTTAAAAACTCAAAACTCAACGACTGTTATTTAATTGGCGCTTGTCGGAAAGACGTGGTTTTTTCTTTGCTCCGTACACGCGAAGAAAAACCGAGAACCTTCTGTGAAACAGTGTCTGATTGGGATTACACACGACGGAAATCAAAGGAACTGGACTCCTTACATGGACATGGGCATCCCGCTGTAAGTAAAACACTGCGCAATATTTTATAGTACGAGTACAGTCCACCGAAAAGCATATTCGGCAGACACTCACCCATTCTTAAGCCCACTTCACTTAAAACACTTCAAATATACGACTTCCTTCACTTCCAAGAAGCTTTCAAAAAAATTCTGTTAAAAGTTTTGAAACCCGCAAAGAACGAATATCTGACCGGGAAAAACTTCAGAATTAAACTTCAGAATATATAGACGTCCACTCTTCATTTGATAAAACGACACCTCATCGGAGATCTGCCCACGCACAGGACGTAGATCTCAGATTAGAAACTTTTATCGCTCCCGAGCTGCAGATAAGCTCAACCTTGAAGGCACCCCGCCGAATTGAAGGCTGCCGCCAATTTAAATCTCTCTCCACCTCTGCATTCTTCTCGTCTCCCACACGAAGACACCATTCTTAATTAAGATAATTTTAAGGAATTTTAATCTTTTAAATTTTAATCTTGTTTTCAGCTGTATTTTTGTATCTTTTCTTCTATAACTCGGCACTGTACAGGTCACATTAGGTTTGACCCCGTAAGCACGTCCTAAAACAATCAAAATTCCCAAAGAACTAAAACGTTTTGTGGCCGATAGACTCTCTAATCGCCTAGGGATCCTCCTCAGAGACCAAACCCGGCCCCAATACCTTTCTACTATCTTCGAAAACATCGACATGTCCGTCAATACTGGAGCCACCGGGGGAAAACCCGAAATCGAAGACCTGATCGCGCAAAATTCCGAATTGATGGCGCAAAATACCCAATTTAATCACTTGTTAGAAGCGACCCAACAAATACTCCGAGAACAAAACGCGACACAACTTAGACTAGAAGCCGCGCTAAATGAAGCTACAGGCGCCCTCGAACTGATGAGATTGGGAGGCGCACGCGTACCAAATAAGAAACCCGAAGTCTCCGAAGTCCCAACATTCAAGAAAGAACACATGGAACTCATTCCAGTGTTTAAAGGAGATCCGGAAACATTGAACGATTTCCTACTCGTAATACAAGAACTGAACGACAGATTTTTCAATTATAACGACGTAGGAGACTTCCAAAATAGGATGATCTTACATGCCATCAAAGCCAAAATTCAACCCCCAGCTTCAAGTGCAATAAACTCGGGAAATATCACGACATACAAACAAATCAAAGACGCGTTGATCAATGCCTTTTCCGATAAACGAGATGTGTTCTCCATGAATTTAGACCTCTCAAATATGAGACAGGGAGAACACGAAGATCCGTTCAAGTTCCACCATAGGATAACGGAAGCATTAAACAAAATAACCGCGTATGCCAACATCCACGAACCCGATGAGGCCGACAACATAATTAAACATCATACACAACTCGCGCTAAGATGTTTCCTATTACATCTTAGAGAACCACTAGGAAGCCTGTTGAGGACTCGACAACCAAAGGACCTGAATGAGGCACTTGGATGGATGACGAACGATTACCAGTTGTTACCATCAAACTCTCGTCCAAAACAAAATGCTCCCCTCAGGCAAAACCAAGCTCCTCAATACAGAGTTCCGCCCCCGCACCGTCTTTACGGGCCCCCTAGGCAGAACCCTGCATATTGGTCTCAAACACCTGTTGCGAGATCGTATAGACTACTACAAAGCCTAGTTCCACCTCAATGGTCCGGCCCACCTAGGCAGCCAAATCCTCCACCTCAATGGTCTGGCCCGCCTAGACAGCCAAATCCTCAACAAACCCCTTCAAACCTACAAAGAAACGGCTACCAAAATAGGCCAACCTATCAAAGAAACCCTCCAAATAATCAGAAATCTTCCCAAAACACTCAAAGGAATTGGAAACCAATGTCGTGGCAGACAACAAATCCGAATCCGAATCCAAATTTTCTACGAACCAAATAAATGACGAAGCCTACGGTTATTACGATTCAAATTACGAAAACGACCAAACGATTGACGAACCTAATAACTATCATGACTCGAACTACCAAAATGACCTATACTACGACGCATATGAGTGGCCAGACCAATCTACGGAAAATCCCCAAAGTCAAAAAGATGAAACTCCTTTTTTAGAAGACCCTTGCCTCCAACCACCGCATGCAACCTCATGAACCTAAACTTTAAGCCGATCAACAAGCTCCCCTATATCATATTGCCTAAATTAAACTTAAAAATCCTCGTAGACACAGGGAGCTCGGCCAGTTTTGTCAACCCGTTAATAGCAGAAAAATACTTCCCTATCAAAACAAATGATGAACCTTTTTCCGTTACGACTGTCCACGGAACCTCCTTAGTCACTTCAAGTGCCATGGTCCCGTGCGACGAACTACTTCGAGAAAAGGGTTTAAACCTAAAATTCCGACTATTCCCATTCCATTCTAGATTCGATCTCCTGATCGGCATTGATAACCTAGAATTTATAAAAGCCGATATAAGCATCAGGAATAAAGTATTCCAAACCCCTCATGTAAACCTCCCGTTGCAATATCTAAATTTAGACATCACTGAGACGTACACCATTGACGGTAGGAGTATCCAACAAGTAAAACTGGTACTCGATAACATTGAAAATGGAGATGCGATCATCCCCTACCAAAAGATAGGACCCGTAGAAATTCCCCAATGCGTGGTTAAAGTTAAAAATTATGATGCTTACGTCCAAGTATTGAATTCCGGCGAAAACCCCTACCAATTCACGCAGGCTACCCCCATATTAGCCGAAGAGATCGACCCTCAAACTACTGACTTACAAACCCAAAAACCCGTCTCAAACTCAAACTTAAACCACTTCGAAAAATCAACATTCAAATTTGATTTAGGCCAACTTCGCCTCGACCACATGAACGAGGAAGAAAAACTCACGATATCCAAATTAGTCACCAAATACGCAGATATTTTTCATCAAGAAGGCACCCCCCTTAGTTTCACCAACAACGTCAAGCACGTCATTCGCACTACTGACGAAATACCAGTCTACACAAAAAATTATAGATTCCCTGAGGTACATTTGAACGAACTCGACAAACAAATGGAAGAACTTCTCCAACAAGGGATCGTTCGAAACTCTCAAAGCCCTTGGAATGCCCCTATCTGGATAGTCCCAAAAAAACAAGACAGCAGTGGAAAGCAAAAGTTTCGAATCGTTGTAGATTATCGTAAACTAAACGAAAAAACAATAGAAGATAAATACCCTCTTCCCCAAATTTCGGAACTATTAGACAAATTGGGAAGATGCCAATATTTCAGTACAATTGACTTAAAATCTTCCTTTCACCAAATAGAAATGGATCCCAATAGCATCAGCAAAACAGCCTTCAGCACCCCCACACGTCATTTGGAGTGGACACGCGTCCCCTTTGGGTTAAAGAACGCACCTAGTACATTCCAACGCGTGATGGACAATATACTACGTGGTATCGCAAATGAATACTGTTGCGTATATTTGGACGACATTATAGTATTTAGCACTAGCCTACAGGAACACGTACACCGTTTAGAATCAGTCTTTAAACGCCTTCGATCTGCTAACCTCAAGGTACAACTAGATAAAACCGACTTTTTGAGAAGAGAAGTTTGTTACCTAGGTCACGTAGTCACACCAGACGGAGTAAAACCAAACCCAGACAAAATTAAAGCAATAAAAAATTATCCCATTCCAAAAACTACAAAAGAAATCAAGGGATTCTTAGGACTGTTAGGGTACTACCGAAAATTCATCAAAGACTTCGCAAAACTAACGAAACCCATGACTAAATGTCTCAAAACGGACGCTCTCATAGACATCACGGACCCTGAGTATCGACAATGCTTCGAAACTTGCAAAGACCTCCTAAGTAATGACCCAATCCTTCAATACCCAGATTTCTCGAAGCCCTTCAGGCTCACTACTGACGCCAGCAACGTAGCTTTGGGGGCAGTTTTAAGTCAAATTTCAGATAACTCCGATCTACCGGTAGCTTACGCGAGCCGGACGTTAAACCAATCCGAACAAAAATATAGCACAATTGAGAAAGAGCTACTCGCCATCGTATGGGCTGTAGGTTACTTCCGCCCCTATTTATATGGTAGGAAATTCACTATCTTTTCTGATCACCACCCGTTACAATGGCTCTTCAACCATAAAGAACCTGGTTCACGATTGTTCGCATGGAAAACGAAATTACAAGCATACGACTTTGACATAATTTACAAAAAAGGAGCCCTCAACACAAACGCAGATGCACTATCCAGAGTCAAAATAGAAAACCAACCAAACTTACATACCTTACACTGTGACCAACTTACCCAGCTTTTAGGCAAACAACTGGACCTTACCTCTAACGACGACGCCGACTCAGTGGTCGCACACGTCGATCCTGGGGAGGAAGGGGTGACTGACGAAACCTCATCTAGACACACAGTCCACTCCAACTTTTTAGGGAATACAGTTGTCAATATACCCATTCGCGATCAGCCAATCAACATTTCTTCGAACCAGATAATACTCACAGTAGTTAACCACCCTGTCCCCGACATGGTTAAACTTACGACCCTCTTTGGAAACAAAAC
Organism: Adelphocoris suturalis; assembly: GCA_030762985.1. NCBI lineage: Eukaryota > Metazoa > Arthropoda > Insecta > Hemiptera > Miridae > Adelphocoris > Adelphocoris suturalis. Next base: position 101,313,908 of record CM061040.1, read on the forward strand.
TCGCATGCTCGTCAAAGTAAATGATCAAGAGTTTGAAAACGATGTAATAAAATTCACCAAAGAATACATCCACCCTAGGGTAAAATATGGCATTTATTTCGAAACCGAGGTATACGAAAAATTTGCTAAAGTCATTGCAACTCATTTCACCCACTCAGAAATAAACCTCACTAAATACTCCAAACGCTTGATCGACATCCAATCGGAAAAAGAACAAACAGATCTAATTTCCAAATATCATGATGGAGTTACAAACCATCGCGGCATAGACGAAACATACGAAAAATTAAAAAGGGAATATTATTGGCCGAATTTGAAGATCGCTATTCAAAAATTCATCAACAACTGCGAATTGTGTCTAAAATGCAAATACGAAAGATCTCCGCTCAAAGTTAAATACAACATCACTCCTACAGCTGTCCGACCTTTAGAGACACTACATATAGACAAATTCACCATAGAAAACTCTAAGTTCCTAACGATAATTTGTCCATTTTCCAAATACGCGCAAGCATACCCTATCTCTTCTTCCACCGGCGTTGAAATAGTTAACGGACTAATGAAGTTCTTTGCCCACCATGGGATCCCGAACAAAATTATTTCGGACAATGGAACCGAATTTCAAAATTCATTAGTGAAAGAATTGATGGCCCTCCATAAAATAAACATTCACTTCATATCCTCGCAACACCCGGAATCCAATGGTATCGCTGAAAGATTTCATTCCACTCTCATAGAGCACGTCCGATTACTAACCAATAGGGAAGAATTCAAAACTTGTACCACATGCCATAAAGTCAACTATGCAATCATTGCCTACAATAATTCGATCCACTCCGCGTCAAAATTAACACCGTTCGAACTCCTATACGGGCACGTGAATAACCGCTCTCTCCTAGAAATGGATATCGAAAAAGCGATGGCACACGACTATTTAGACCGACATAAAGAAAGAGTAAAAGCCTTATACGCACAAGTGTCCGAAAAACTCCAGGAACAAAAGGAAAAGGTAGCTGATGAGAAAAACGTGAACCGCATAAACCCCCCTGAAATCCCTGACGAAATCTTTATTAAAACCATCCAACGACAAAGCAAGACTAAACCCAAATATAATAAAGAAGAAGTTAAAGAAACAGACCCGGCTATGAAAACAGTACAAATTCACCCACGTCATCATAACACCAAAGAGAAGGCTCACCTAACCAACGTAAAACCACCCAGGAAATTCTATGAGACCAAAGTCCAAAATGCATGGAATACCGAACTACCATCCTCAGAAACTTTGACACATAAATACGGACTCAAACTGACTAGGGAAAACTTACTGACGCTAAGACCCGGAAACTGGATAGACGACATGATTATGAACTTCTATATGGAGTTGATAGACGAAAGGAATAGAAACCACAAAACATTTCCCTCAACCTTCTGTTTTAACTCTTCCTCTACCCTATGTTAGAAGCACACGGTTACGACCGAGTAAGACACTTTACTCGTAGGTCAGACATATTCAGCAAAGATTTAATAATCATACCAATCCATAAAACAAACCATTGGAGTCTCGTGGTAATTAACACGAAACGTAAACAGATCACGTACCTAGACTCCCTCTCCGAAACACGTACAAGAAATGGCACTGCAGCCGCATACGCCATCCCGATCCTAGAAAACATTCAATCGTACTTGGCTTTCGAGTTTCTCGAAAAGAGGGGAATCCTACTGGGTTCAGAAAACTGGGAAACAATCCACTTGCTAACAATCCCACAACAATCGAACTCAGACGATTGTGGTGTTTTCGTCTGCCAGTTTGCCAAAGCAATAACGAGCAATAGGAACCCTACTTTCTCCCAAACTGACATACCATACCTCCGAGAACAGATGTGTACAGAAATCCTCAGGAATTCCCTGTTTTGACATTGTTACAGGATCCTGATCCTCCTCTCCTCCGCCTCAGGACTAGAATTAGTCAACGTCACATTGAACCCTGGACTTCTCCCAGTACTCCTTAGACCGGCCAAAATAGTGGAAGGTTATCATACCATCACTCACTATTACGACCTCAGCGCTTTAATTTCAAAAATCAATTCCCTTCGCACTCAGTACATGGTAGCGTCGCACCGCGCAAGTGTTCACTTCCGTTATAGACTCCCAGACTACATACATAGAACGCACTGATATGTTCACCACAACTATAAACCATACCTTCGAAGTGATTGACTCTCAAATACAAAACTTTAAGATCGGCAACCAACGAACAAAGAGATCAAAAAGAGGACTAGTTGACGGGTTAGGCTCCTTAATCAAATTTGTTACGGGAAACCTAGACGCGAAGGATAGCGAACGCTACGATAACATAATAAACCATTTACAACGAAATCAAGAAAACTTACAGGACCAACTAAACTCTCAATATTCGGTGAATCAAGCTTTTGCCGAAAATTTTAACAAAACTATGGACATCATCAATCATAACAACCTTCAGATCCAGAAAGAGTTTGAATCCCTTCGAGACATGAAAGTAGGGGAACAAACACACATTCGTGCCTTGAATGACTTCCTGGAACATTGCCAAATTTCACTACAACTACTAGTAGGTAAATGTTATCCAGGACATAGAGACGTCACTCACCTTCTGTGAATTGGGTAAATTACATCCAAGTATCCTGAGCTCAGAACTTTTGGTAGACGAATTAGACCGCCTCACGGTATTCTATGGCCCTAGGTTCCTGAACCATACCGGAAAAGACCTATTCGAAATTAAATCCCACATAAAGGTTCAATGTTTCATCGGAACGGACGAAATAGTCTATTTTCTCGATGTCCCTATTGTAGATCCCAGAAATTTCGACCTGTACTATTTAGAATCCCTACCAGCAACATTAAATTCCGAATACGTAACAATTGTACCCTCCGTTCGCTACTTGTTGAAATCGCAAAACGAAGTCCTTACCCTAAGAGACGAATGCCCTTCTGGCCTCGCCTATTATCTCTGCCCCGGTCACATGTTAATAGATGTCAATTCCCAGTGCGAAGCCGAATTCCTAAAGACAAGTTCCACGGGAAATTGCAATTACGCAAAACTGGAAATCCCCACCAACTACGTCTCGCTCTTGTATAGAATCAATCAATACCTGCTCGTCTTCCCTCATGGCGATGTACTCACTATCACCTCAAAATTCGGAAAAGAGTTACGAAACTTACGAGGGATCTACCTGGTCAGACCTAGCCAGAACTTAGTGTCCTATCACAATCAAACCCTGTTTGCTGCACATAGAAGCATCTTAGGCACACCCCTTATAGTCAGTAACGTACAACTCAAGCTCGACTCCTCCAAAACATTAGATAATGTAATTCAGCTTAAAAACCTAGATTTGTCCTCTATACAACTAGAAAATTGGAAACCTGTCAAACGCTTCACGTTATACCAACTTGCAACCCCTAGTTTCTGGTCCATATTCCTTTATGTCATATTAATCAGTTTTATTATAACAATTATAGTTCAATACAAGAAGCACAAGAGACGACAAAATGCCTAATGGGCACCTCATCACGTCACCTTTTTGAAATCATTGTAATCATAACGTTTGTAACCTTTTTGTAATCGTAACGTAACCTTTTTGTAATCACGGTTATTACTATTACATCTTATTGTAATCATTGTAAGCCATTTTATTATGTAATCACTGTTAATCGTAAATATTATGTAATCACTGTTATAATCACTGTTATGTAATCACTGTTATTATTATTGCATTCTATTATGACCATTGTATTTATCGTTTTGATGATGTATGATGTATTGATTGTATTGATGTAATGTATTGATTGTAATCAATTTTAACCACCATGTAATAATTGTAACCATTATAATCAAAAAAAGATCCAAAGATGATGCACATCCCCAAAATCATAAACTAAGAAATTCCGTGTCCCCAAAACTAAAATCTACATTTGCCCACAAAAATAATTACCTAACACAAAATAATAAATAAAACTTTTGGGTCCCCAAAATTTCAACTTAGGGGGGAGGAGTTACATACGACGCCTCAACCCTTGGGTAATAAAGAGCTGACACAGCAGCTCTTCCCTATATAAGCCCGCGGCCATCAGCCTCTGCAGTTCAGTCTCCATCCGTACGTCCCCGTATCTACATCGCGCAGTGCATCGTCTTTGTCATTCTTGTGAAAGTGAATTAAAGTTGTTTTTTAAAAACTCAAAACTCAACGACTGTTATTTAATTTATATATATACTAGCCGCTCCGGCTCGCTACGCTCGCCTCCACGTCCAGTCGGGGGGCAAGCCCCCCGGACCCCCCATTAAATTGCTCGCTTCGCTCGCAAAATGTGGTATGTAGGGAATTTTGCTCGCTTCGCTCGCAAAATTTGGCATGTAGGGAATTTTGCTCGCTTTGCTCGCAAACGGTAGATCCCTAAGGGTAGATTTAACGTGTGTAGGGGATGTTGCTCGCTTCGCTCGCAAACGATAGTTCTCTAAGGGTAGGTTTAACTTCTGTAGGGGATGCTGCTCGCTTCGCTCGCTTGAGGAAGTTATACTGCCCATCCAACTTGGCAGACGTTTTTTTCAGTTGGGAATTTTTACAAACAAATTAAATCTTATAAAACTACGTGGAACCACGAAAAGTTTATTCGGGGATGTTGCTCGCTTCGCTCGCAAGGTATACCTGTATATGTGTAGGGGAAAACCCGTATTTATTCTGTTGAAATGGCTCTCGCTTCGCTCGCAATTTGACCGAGTTCTTGGCAGACGTTTTTTTCTGTTGGAAATGACTATCAAACGCGGCACATTATGTGGAACCACGAAAAGTATAGTTATAAGAACACTTCAGTACTAACAGTACAGTCAGATGTTGAATGTTTGTAAGTATTTATTTTCCAGTTCTATTTTTCTAAAGGTAGGCCATTATTTTATGAGGTACCTATGTGTACCTGCTCGCAACCCGTTCCCGTCAGGTGCAAGCCCCGCCTCATCGAACCCCTTGACGTCTTCGTAGAGCCTTCTCGCGTCCGGGGCACAAATAATTTCTCATATTAAACGCTTCCCTCGCTTCCGCTCGCAATTTGACCTACTTCCCGTCACTTTTTTCGATATCCGATTTCGGTCAGATTCGGCGGGATCAAAGCTGTATTTCGCCCGCGAAAAATGTTCCGAAAAACGTACCTTTATGGGGTATATTTTAATCGGAAAAAACGTAGTTTTTCGTCGGACTTTTCGAGAAAACGGGTCCGTACTCTCGCATTTTTTTGACGCATTTCCCGATACTTTTTTCGTGATCCGATCGCGCCGTCGTCTTCCTCGTAGGAAAACCTCTGAAACCGGTATTTTTCCGGAATTTTCAACGGCTGTTTAGAGGGGTAGGGGAAGCGGGGAAGTCCAAAAAGCGCACATTAATTCTTACTTCGACCCCCCTCCCGCCCTACGGCCCATGGTTCGGGTGGGATTAGAAAATGTGAAATTCGCTCGCTCCCCCTATCGGAAAATCTCAAGAAGATCCCACCACTCGTACACTCCCCCCACTCAGCCGTTTGGCCGTGCATAGACACGACAAACAAACAGACAAACGGAGTTTCATTCTTATTAATAGTATAGATATATATATATATATACGACGTTATATATATACGACGTTAAAATGTGTTCTTTGATGTATGAAACGGATTTGTAGGGGGAAATATGAGTACTACCTTCAATTATTTTAATAGTAGTCATAATAACAGTTTACCCAAATACATAAAAAACGTATCATAGGTGATTTGAAGCCTCGATGATCACAAAACGATAAAATTGGGTCCTTAATTTCACTCACCAATGGATGAGCACGTTTCCGCCTCGAAGCCTTGCAGCGTGAATGAAGTCATTGCAGATTGGAAAATACTGTGTGAGGTTTTGATCAGGTGTATCTGATGCCATCACACACAGATAGTGCTTGTCCTGAAAAAAAATTTTCAAAGTTACGTTGATGAATTTATCAATGACTATTTTTTATCCGATTAAAGTATAAACACCCTTCACAAACAAGTATGAAGTGAACAAAATCTGCTAACTCCACTTTTATCTTCCCGTCCGAGAGTGTAACTCTGTAACTCATGGATGCGAAAAAGGAACATAAACTATTTTCAAGTGGAAGAAGATTCTACCCTAAGAAGTTTGACATCAACCGCACTCTCCTTCGATGAGTAGTTTTCGTTCTATGATTTTTCAAAGTTTCGCGCACTGGTGACGTCAATATGTCCCTTCTGCCTGGGACGCCCCTGCTTGCAGTGACGTCACAAATGCAGGGAACCTTGAAAAATCATTGAATAGAAACTGCTGATCGTTGGAGATTGCAGATGGTGTCAAATTTCTCAAAATAAAATCTATTTTCATTTAAAAATATACAATGAATGTGGGTTTCACTCATTTTCATACTCCATACTGCGTCACGACCTTAGGTTACATCTTTACTAGCATACTCACCTGGTATGGAGCCAGTAGTGTGTCCATTGTGCAATCCCGAAAAATAAAGGATAACAATAATGCAAAAGTAAATGCGACTTTTCTCATACCTAATTAATTTATTGATTACGAAACCCTGCCAAGCTCCTGAAGTCTGACAGGCTGCGGAGTATTATTTCTTTATTTTAATTATTTATTTATTAAAAAAAATATATATTTTTTGTTTTGTAAGAATAATAGGTAAACGAAGAAAGAAAAAAGATGTTTTTGATATTTCGAATATTACCTAATCTTGCTCACAAGTTAGAAGTTGAAAATGTAAATGAAAAAAATAATTTTAAATTGTTTGGGTAATGGGATGGCTTTTTGACAGGGAGATGTGTGTAGATAATGTCAATCACTAGGTGGAGATAATTTCAATCATTAATGTTGAGGCCGGGAGGTATGTTCGCTTTCATAACCCACTTAGTGTGCCTTTTCTGATTGGTGGAGAAGTCGATCGTTAGAACCTGGTGGCATCTTTTTCAAAACCTTCACCCCAAAACATTGATCAAATGATGAATCATGAGATCTTGCATGATCGTTGATAGGGAGTGGCTAGTTATGGGTGACTGAAGCACGATGGTTATTCATTCGCAGATTCGTTTGCGATGCTTTGCTAACGTAGAAAGCCTGTTGATTGCTAGTGCATTTCTGACATAATAGAGAGTTTTTGTTCTTCCCGTAATTTTCTACCCGTGTACGTGGAAAGACAGAAATACCAACTGCGCATGCGCGAATCTTCGCGTCAACGTGTAGAACTACGCGTGTACGGGAAAAAGGCCTATCTACACGTGCACGGGAAAATGCATTCGTTGGAATTTCGGCCTACGGGTAGTCATCATAGCCTGACGCAAAGGTAACAACAGTTGCCGGTAACCACAGTGTGACCAAGGTAACCGCAGTTACGCACTTACCAGCAAAGGTAACCACAGTGTGGTTGCCAACAACACGTTGGTTGGCCAACAAATCAAGAGGTTATAGTGAAGTGCTCCCTACAAAATTCAGCCATTTAAGGTACCTAAGAAATAAATGTATTTATAATTTATGTATTTATAAATAATTATAAAGCAATTAATTATTTAAATAAGAATAGGTTGTACGAAAAGAATACGAAACAGCTTCTGAAACACTTATAGAGACGTTAACGTGACGTTAGCGTTTGGTTTTTCACGTATACGTGTAGAAATACGCGTAAAAATCACGTGAAGAGCTAGCATCTCCAGCTGCTTGCTCTAGACGCTGCTCTACGCGTCAACGGGAGAAAATCTTACGGGAAGAACAAAAACTCTCTAATAATTGGTAAACACACATTTTTGATTGGCACTCTGCTGAGTTTACACATTTGTAGGAATGTGTGGTGTCAGAATATCTATGTATATACTATATATATATATATATATATATATATATATATATATATATATATATATATATATATCTTTTGGCACAGATGTGCAGTGAAAATTGAAACACAAATACAGAATGAAACTTACACAATTATATATATATATATATATATATATATAGTATATATATGTATATATATATCTTTTGGCACAGATGTGCAGTGAAAATTGTAACACAAATACAGAATGAAACTTACACAATTATATATATATATATATATATAGTATATATATATATTATATATATATATTATATATTATATATATATTATATTATATTATATTATATATATATATATTATATATTATATATTATATATTATATATTATATATTATATATTATATATTATATATTATATATTATATAATATATATTATATATTATATATTATATATTATATATAATGTAGTGGATGCAGGTAAAGAAGAAGGTATTTTATAAGTCTAAGATCAAGTGTGTATTTGTGGGCTCTCCTGGCCTCTTATACAAGGTGTACAAAAATCAGGTTAGTAGAAAAAATCCAAAAATTGGGAGGATAGGTGGGAAAGATTGATTTGAGCATTCCCTAGCAATTTCAACATAATCCTATCATTAGCAGCTAAAGTGCATCATGCGCGAATGTGTATCCTTTTTAATGAACCTAATTTCAACAGTTTTCTTCCGATTTTGATTACATTTTCAAGGAATGTGCTGGTTAGGCTTTAAATGGTTTACTATTAATTTCATACATCTCAAACCATTAATTCATTCTGCGCATGAGCAAATTTAATTACTTCAAGCATAATTTATTTTTTCACGCCCTAGTCGTCCAATCTCGTTCAAGTTTGGGCATAATTGGAACAAGATGGTTTAATTATTCCATATTAATTTTAACATAATTGCATAATTAGCAGCTCCTGCGCATGTGCGAAGTGATTCTCAAGGATCAAGATTTTCTAGTTTTCATAAGATTTTGATGGCATTTTCTGGGAAAGTGCGGGTTAGGCTGTTGATTGTCCTCTACCAATTTCATTTTTCTCAAAACATTACTCCATTCTGTGCATGCACTAAGGTAAATTACTTCAAGCATAATTTTACCTTTTCCTAAACGACCAATTTCGACGTTTTACGTTACCTACATCTTGATTGAAAATATTCTGCCGTGCCGTTTTTTTATGATTATTATAACCATTTCCATGATCTATAGATTTATGTTGTTTTCTGTTGGTAGGCCAAGGTACTTAAATATCGTTATATTGAGATCAGGGGGACTAGTAAAATGTAGATGTTTCAATAAATTGCATTAATTTGCCCTCTGCAGGTGCCTATATCTACGCAGGCATATGATGTCAGCCTACGGATCGGCAATATGAATCGGACCTCCTTTGTGATATCAAGAATTCAATTACAATGCAGATTGATCGGCTGTGGGGCCACTGAGCCTAATTCATTTTTTAATCGACTTATTATGCTGAAACCTGGAATGTAGCTCCTTTTCGGAGATCTGGAATACAATTACGAACTATGGAGGGACTCAGATCAGCTTAGACAGCTCCTTTGGGACTCCTCGGATACAAAATACGAGGTACGAAGATGCACTGATTAGCTGAGCGGCCTCTGAACCTACATTTGCCTACCCAAGACGGCGATGTCTTGGAGTTGAAAAGGTGTGAACCCCTTAGGGAGGCACGATGCGCCATATTCTGATCATATATTACATACGGGGTTCAGTAATTATAGACCAATGATCTGCGTAGAAGGGCTATCTAGCACAGAAATAATAAACCTTTGTGTAATAATTTGCAGTGTTTCTCAATGAAATTAGTGTTTTCTTGAAAATTTACCTATGGAAATACGAGTTTGGGGTTGTTTTTCGACATATTTTATTAGGTACCTATGCTGAATCAAATGGTAACACTTGCATATCTCCCAAACCCGGTCATCACCAAGTTTTACACTTTAACACACGAATTCAAGTTCATGTGGTATGATAGATTTTAGGTATTTTTAGGGGTGAAACTAGTTACCTAAAGTGAAAACTCGGTTATAATGGGGGTTAGTCTTGGAAAAGTAATGTCGACAGAGGAACGAATTCATAACTCCCTGAAAATTGGCACAGATGTTCTTTTTTCCTTCCTGAATAACATAGTGAAAGTCTATAAGAATCATGAGAGCGGAAGAAGGTAAGAGGAGGGGAGATTCCGTTAAAAATATTTCTTTATTTCGGAAACTATCAACATTTGCGGATCCACGACTTTATACAAAATCAAAAACTATTAAATTTCCTTTCGAGATGGTTCCATTCATTATTCTTGTATCTAGTAAGGTTAGCGAGTTGAGCCGACGCCTCTCGTTCTGGATAGGCTTTTGACCAGAGCGCACCCACCTCTTCATCAATAGCAGAGCCTACTTACACCATAATTAGAGAAATTGTTTCAATGGTTAACTATGGGATTACACTACATTCATATAGGGGAGAGGGGGCACCTTCAACCATTTTTGAACCCCACGGCTGTAGAGGCCTGAATCCTAGGTTTTTTCAGATATTTTTTTTCTCACAGGGAGGCTCAACCATCTAGCTATGAATGTACGTATTTATTTAAAATATTAATGGAAAGGCACCGTATCGATTCTTGAAAAAATCGTTTTTTGGTTGATTCTGCGCCAGTAGTGGGGTAGAATCAACTAGGTGGTGGGGCACTTTCAACCATCATTCAATGAACCTAAAAACCATCACAACAAACAGAAACTACAACCTAAATTCCAAAACTAGCCAAACATAACAATGTCGTTGTGATCAAACTCGTTTATAAAATGGTACAAATAATTATTTGATGTTACTGCAAGGTAACAATGTTACTGAGAAGGTGACAAAAAAATACTTGGCAACAAATTCCACAGCAGACTACAATTTGTATGAGGCTCAAAGAACTAAAGTAAAGAAAGTAATCCTCGAATCCAAACGGAAATCAAGGGAGGAATTTGGTACCTACTTGGAAGATAGAAACAACCAAAAGCTCCCCTATAAAGCCCTTACAAATATGAGGAAAGATGACAAAGACTGTCCCCTCAAGTCATTAAGGATAAGGAGGGCAAAGCTCTTCACAAAACAAGTGACATCATGAGAAGGTGGAGCGAGTATTTTTCAGAACTTTTGTGTGGCCCCTTGAGCAACAAGAGGAGAATTGCTGGAAGCAGCCCGCCAATGGATGAAATTCTAGCTGCTCTCCGATCCATGAAGCTAGGGAAATCGGCGGGCACGACGGGGTACCAGCAGAGATGCTCAAGTAAATGGGCTTAACAGGAGAGGAAATGTTGTTGAAGGTAATTTCTCTTGCCTTGGACACAGTAGCAATTCCAAAAGAGTATGAAATTTACGTCATTGTGCCTATTTTCAAGAACAAGGGTGCCAACCGAGGGATATCACTTGAGGGGGAAGATTGAGGCAATTCTGCGTCAAGTGAGGCGCATTTCGGATTCAGACCGAACCGAGGAACACAAGATGCCATTTTTACTCTGAAACAGATAACATAGAAGGCCATGGAATATGGTAGAGAGGTCCATGCATGCTTTGTTGACATAGAAAAAGCATTCGACCGACTGCCAGGGCCAGAGATATGGAGCTCTCTTGACTATCTGAATGTTCCGTGATTCACTCTCACCACTCCTCTTTGTAGCTGTTATGACTACAGCGATCGAGGAATGCAAAGGCATGAGTTCATATTAAGTAGGGAATTATAAGCTGAGTCCCATAGTGATAAACCTGCTGGCTTATGTAGATGATTTGGTCCTGGTCGCCGACTCGGCAGCCAAGCACGAAATTAGAGCAAAAGTGCGTATTCTCGATCAGGTCAGGGAATTTAAGTACCTCAGAGTCATGGTCAGTGAGAATGGGAAGCTCACCAAAGAAATTAATCCATCAACAGTAAATTCCTTAGAAAAAGATAGAAAACGGTTTTTCGGCTGGTTTTTTCGTGAACGCACAAATAGCGTCTATAAATCTGCCAAAGTCCCCATCCTCACATATTCCTGTGAATCGTGGGCCACCACCTCCAAAACAGAGAGCTGGATCCAGGCTGCGGAAATGAGATATTTGAGACATGTGGTGGGAGTCACGAGGAAAGATAGAATAAGGAACACCACCATACGATCGTCTCTCAACGTGGAACCCCTGAATAACACAGTGAAGCGCCAGCAAATGTCTTGGTTCTCGTATGTCCAAAGGATGGCGGATACAAGATATCCCCACATGGCACAGGAAGCCAGGTGTGAAGGATCCAGACCGAGGGGTCGAAGGCGAGCCTCTTGGGCTGACAATGCCCCCGTTTCACTGAACCATAGTCGATGCACTTGGCTGGCGGCGTCCAAAAAGGCTCAAGACCGGAAAGAATAAAACACTTTTTGCAAAAACCTCAACACCTAACGGTAGAAGAGGACCTGTACTAAGTAAGTAAGTCATTAAATTATACAAATAATTATTTAATGTTACTGTATTAAACAGATTTATCAAGATTTCTTGATTTTAACCACAGTCTACGAACATTAAAGTTAGTAAAATTGTAATTAAAAATGAGAGAATCACGCATTTTTATTAAAATGGTCAATTTGGCTATAACGTCACTCCTACCCACTGTCCTTCACCTGCGGAAACGAAAATGATTTTCCCCCCAATTTCCTCCTCAGAAACTCTATTTTATATTTTTCATGGCCATCAAACCCAGAAACTATGAACGTAGTGAATTACACTTTTGTTCGTGGAGAATTGAATTAAAAGGATGTGTTCAAGTTCAACTTGATCACTGTCCAGTAAAAGTTCAGGTTCCTTTCTCCATCATCAACTGGATCGGCAGAATCTGCATTGCTGTAACCTGAGCTGTTAGAATCTTCAAGTGCAAACTTGAGTTTTCGTTTCTCCTTGTCTGTAACCTCAGCTGGCTTTTTGGGATTGGTCTTGGCTTCGAGTTCTTGCCTCAGCTTCTTTAGCTCTGGAGATTCCGTTAACAGAGCTGAACCTCTGATCTTCACTCATCGACGTTTGGGTGTTGACGTTGGATGATAGTGTGCGCTTGTAAGAGGGCAAATAAATTCTGGTGAGTGTGAATCGTTGACTGAAGTAAGTCCAAGAGCCATAGTGTGAGATGCGGAGCTGTAAGCAGCATCTTCCCCACGAATCACAGGAACAAAATTTATCGTTGGAGGTATATCAGTAGCAGCATCATTAACTGAGGAACATAAGTCAACCATCCGTTGAGGTTCTGAAGGTGGATCCCAATCTCGTAAACTTGAAGAGCCCGCCACAAAGTTCGCTTCGAATGCATGGGAGTTGAATGGAAAGATACCGGTTTTTTTTAATCCACTGATAATGTCACTTCGTGTGAACGATATTAAAATTGGCTCCTTAGTGAGTTCTGGAATTTGATGGACAGTCATGTATCTCCCAGGATTCGCAGTTACATAAACATTAATTGATTGGGCTACTCTTGTTTTAAATGGTCCAAAAACACTGCAAGACGTCTATGAAAAGGTCAGAGTTCATCCACCCGTTACTGCTACCAAGAGGAAGATAACCATTTACACCGTTGTTGATGAATTCATCTATTGATATTTTGCGAGAGAATACAAATACAGGAGGCAAAGCTCTACCACGTGCACTGATGATACCTACAACAGTGGTCCCCACGTTCTCCTGATGCTACTACACCAAATTGTTTTTGTCCTTTACTACCAACTATTTCAACTGTTGTGGGACTGTTGTAACTCCCGTTTCATCAAGGTTGTATATTTAATGGGCTTGAAAGTGGTATTTGCCGTGCAGATATCGGCGATTTACGAAAAACTCGTTGACTCTAGTTGAATTGAATGATGTGACCCTAAATAGGCTTGTGCTCTCGGGTTTTCTGAGGGACAGTTCTGAATTTCGTTTCATGAATAGTTGAACCCATGAATAGTTGAATCTCCCATGAAATCGGGAGATACTTACATCTCAGAAGTTTTGCGTAGTCGAAGGCGAAGTGCGAACTTGTTTGTAGGACAGGCCAGAATGCAGATTACAGCATTTTACTAGATGATCGCACAATTTTTTTTCTTGCTCTGTAGTGAACATTTGTTGTTTCACTGAGTATTTGGAACTGAAGGGATGACTCACCTCTTTAATGTTCATAATATCATCATCCTCCGTCTCTGAAACTTCATTACCTGAAAAATATAAGTACGAGTATAGACTTTTGTAAGAGATCAAGAAAAAATTACTTTAAAGATAATAAATAAGTACTAGAATAATGGCTTACTATTATTATTATCAGTTAATATGAAATAATGTTGATAAAATAACTCAGTAGGCATGTACCTGAGTCTTCCACGTGACGAGAGATATTCTATGCCGTCACATTCATTTTTATAAGACGTGATACCAAAGTGTTTCTTATGACTCCATGGATTAGAGCCGCTTGTCGAATGGAACTACCTCTCTTCACCGCACTTATTGCCTCCCACATCGAACCCTATCAATATTTGCCTTTTATTAATTTTTTTTTTTTTTTATAGTTGCGCACCATCTACACAAGGAAAAAACGAAATAATTACGACTTTATTTAATCACAGTTTTGGCGGGGTAGAATCAACCACTGGAGGGGTACAATCAACCAGCGGTTGAAACTGCCCCCCCCCCCCCCCCATAAGTGGTTGATACTGCCCCTACGAGACTTTTTGAAGTACTTTTTGTGAGTAACAAAATCATAATATATTTTCGACTAAACTGTTATAGATTCTGAAATTAGACATAATAGTTTGTTAGAGGACCCTACAATATTTAAAAAAAGTGCGAAAATTGATATAATACCTACTATATAATATTTTGATTTAATGATAATTTGATATAATAATTTGAATTTCACTTACCGTTTCTGGTTTCTGCTGTAAAATGGATCAACGCCAACTGACAGCTGATGAATACCGCGATCCCGCGTTTTGTTCTCGCAGATCGTTGGAGGTGACTCATTCTCAAAAACATGTGGTGGTATGAACCAAAATATCCGACTCTCACGGAGACAGGTAGGTAGTTGGTTGAATTCGCCCCGCTGGTTGAAACTGCCCCCCTCTCCCCTACCGTCAATACCGATATTTTATACTTCATTCTCCAGGTAGATAGATACCGCTAGCATAGATACCGCTTTTATTATTAGGGAGGGGCCATACCACCGGTTTCATGAGGATCGGGTATTTTTTCCGTTACAATCCGGTATCGATCCTGAGTCAGGTGTTTTTCCCCAAGGGTAGTGTGGGGGGACACTTCAGAACGCTCCATGGAAGAAGGAAAAATTACGTTGATGGAAGACCGCTGGGTTAATCAAATAGAAAAATCAAAAACCTAGATTAAATAGGCAGGTATTTCAATACAACATATGTGTATATAAATATTTGCCATTTCAGACGATAACCCTCTTTAGGATTGAAATAAAAATTCCGTTCTTGCGTCAACAATCAAGCTTTATAAAAGAAAGAATGAGTTCCTTGGCCAAAACTTTTTGAGCACATTAAATTGCTCACATTTGACTGCAAAAAAGCTAAAAATCCAAGATTTATTTTTGAATCGCAGAATACAATGTAGAAAAAGTTGTTTAGCCATAAAATTGGCAATATGTTTTCAGCGCTCAAGGTGCTCTAATTTCAAAACAGTGTAACATAATATAATAGGATAAGTTAGAGAAAATCCACTGATCCGAACATGCTGCATTTATTGGAATTAGATAGCTGATGATTAATGGCTGTACGAATTACACTCTTTGCAACCTTTCTTTCCTTTTGATCACCCATGATGAATGAATAATATTTTATGTGTAAGCCGATAAATTCGTAAATAGGTTGGTTGTTAGTTTCATCAGTAAAAGTACCTAGTACGTTTATTGTAAGCCTCGTAAATTTATGACGTTCTTGATATTGAACTGCATCAAATTTATCGATGTGACGAAGCATATCATTATAAACGTCTGAACTTGTAATCACATACATGAGTGAGTCAGTGCCAGTAAAAAGAAGTTTTACTTGTTCTCTATCATACGTTTTCATAATAACTCTCAATAAATTAGTTTTACTTGTTCTCGATCATACGTTTTCATAATAACTTTTAATAAATTAGTGAAGTTTTAATAAGTAACGGAATGAGTACGAATTTTTTTTAAGCGATTTCAAGTGTATTAAAACCGACGTAGATGGTTTGCTTAATTGTACAACTGGCCTTTTTCAACGCTAGAACTTTTTCGTCGAATAAATGTTCCTATCGATTTTAAGCATGGCATTTTTTTTTTCACATGCAACCAATTTGAAACCATATGGTTACGGACGTTTTCCAAAGATTTACATACCTGGAATTAACCATTGATTTGCAAAATTTTATCTTGAAAATCAGCTTTTGAACTCTGTCTTTTTTCTTTATTAAAGCTCAAGAATATTTTCATCCACACCTCTTGCTCTAAGGATGAGACGCGATGAATTTTAACCCTAATTGACGGTATAATTTTAGATTTTGATAATGTATTGTAGGTACCTATATCTTTTATGTTCAAACGTGGTCAACAGTTTTTTCACCTTTCCAATCAATGGGATATGACATTGTTTCGCAATTCTCTGCAAATATGGAGCTAACGTTTCCTCAGTTGTTTCATATTTGATGGTGCTAAACTATGTAATTCTGTCTCCTTGGAGTATAAACCCTATATTTGATGCATTTGACATGTTACTAAAATCGATACTCGCTATGTCACTATCGCTGAGCCATTTAAAGTCCCCTTTCTGAAAAAATTGGGGCATTGCTGTACCGTATAAATTTTTGCAATCATCGTACATTATCCACGTCGTTGGATCTTCTGAATCAAAATCTGGTAAATTTGGATTGTTTTCCTTTGCATATCTGTGATAAATTTGACTTAATCCTCCTCGAATTCCTTGTTCAATAAATATATTATATTGATATATATCGGTTATTAA
Source organism: Adelphocoris suturalis (assembly GCA_030762985.1). Classification (NCBI taxonomy): domain Eukaryota; kingdom Metazoa; phylum Arthropoda; class Insecta; order Hemiptera; family Miridae; genus Adelphocoris; species Adelphocoris suturalis. Next base: position 101,330,773 of record CM061040.1, read on the forward strand.
GTCTAACTTCACTTTAGACATTTTCAATATAGAGGACCACGTGAGACCTGGAGCTGAGTTAACATTTAATGGGTTAATTTGATAATTTGAAAGCGACTTCCTTCTAAAACGTTGAAATGTTCGAGCTAACAGTAATTTATCAGTCAGCATAGGTACATAAACATATAGTTTTCATATCACACAATTTTAGCGTGTTCATAATCAGCATTGGAAATCGACGATTTTGTAAGATCATTATAAAATTTGGTTTTATCCAGTAATTGTTTTTCCGTAAACTTTCTCATATCTGACATAGGTGTAAGGATAAACTCCTTTTTGGAGCAGTAAAAGTAAAGGGATATGTTTATGAGTTGCTGTTGGAAACGAGAAAACCACAAATCAAATTTCGACTCAACATTTCCTTCATTAAGAAGAATAGTCACCAACGATAGAAGGCTATAATTTGAAAATGCTAACGAATATAGAAATCTGATATTACCCAAATTAATTGAAAGATATTTTTCGGATGCTCAAGCAATACAACCCATACTTAAATCGGGATATTTTTAAAACTTTGTAGCAATATAATGCTACGGATATCTATATCCATATCTATATCTATACTATTTTATAGGAATGAAATTCCGTTTGTCTGTCCATGGCTGAGTGGGGGGAGTTTACAGTGGTGGGAATTTCTTAGATTTCTTGGAAAGAGGGAATAGGCGATTTTAAAATTTTCTACTCCCACCCGAATCATGAGCTGGAGGGCGGGAGGGGAGTGGGAGCCTTTTTTAATGTGCAGTATTTTCACCGAGCGCCTCGATGTTATGTCCGCCGCCACATTAAAATTTGATCGAGAGCACTACGTATGTCTGCAACAAAATGTCTTTTCTCGACCCGTAGATCACGATGGTGCGGTCAAAATTGCCGAAAGATGCTGTATTCGCGGAAAAATCAGCAAAAATATGCGGGAAATGACGAGAGAGAAAAAAAATTGTTCCCCCGCTATGTGTTTTTCGCTTTAGACCCAGTAAATGTCAACGATTTTTGCTCGAGTTGGTCTTAAAATGTTTGTTGGAGTTCCAATGTGGTCCCATGCGAGTTTCGAAACATGAAATTGTGTTTTCCGAATGTGGTGAACGAAAATGTAGACGAAAACGTTGGTTTTCGAGCTACCGCTTTTCCTATGCCGTCAAAACTTATGTAGGTCTGCACTTTGCCTTCGAATCTCTTGATCGGGGATGGCCTCCCGTTTGAAAGACCGGGAAAAGGATAGCGTTTCTTCGGAGATAAAATAATGGCCTACCTTTAGAAAAATAGACTGGGAAAACAAACACGTACAAACATTCAACACCCGACAGTTCTGTTAGTACTGAAATGGTCTTGAAACTAAACTTTTCATGGTTCCGCATAAGGTTTGATAATCATTTCCAAAAGAAAATTAAACGTCTGCCAAGATGGGTGGGCTGTATGACTTCCTCACATAGAAAACGCACCAAATTATCACACAGCTATTTATTATTTTCGTTTTGCCTCATTTATAAGATTTATTATTATTACTTTTCTTTGCCTTTCCCTTGGGCTTGATTGTCTATAGAAAGGGATTGTGAGAAATTTTCGAATTTTTCACCCCCCCCCCCCCCCCCCCCCCCGAACCATGGGCTGTAGGTCTTGATGGTACCACTGGACTGTATCCAGTTGCATCTAATCATCCCACACCGAGCGAGCGAGAAAACCCTCCCCTAGCGAGTGAAGTGAGCAACATCCCCTACTCAAGTTTTTGATTTCAACGGGGTTTTTCCTACGACTCGGGATGGACTATCCCCATCGCATCTAGATATCCCACAGAGAGCAAGCGAAGCGAGCAACATCCCCTACACGTTTCAAATCACCCTTAGTGATCCACCGTTTCCAATCATTCTACGTGTTTCCCTCTACAGTAAAGTCCATCGGATCTATACAGCCGTAACGAGCGAGCAAAGTAATCGAGAAAACTAGGCTAGTTGTTGATAACATTCACCAAGTGACCATTATTAAGATCAATATCCGATGGCTGAGATGAGACATAATAGATACTAATACGTACTAGGTGGTCACATACAGTCAGTCTTTTACTTTTTTCTGCGAGTGCGTTATGTTAACGTCTTTGGAGGGGGGGGGGGGATGTTCCAGGCCTGAATAGCTGATTTTAATCAAATCTTGACGAAAACTATGCAGTTATCTATCAGTACAACTGCAGTTTGTTTGAACACTCTTAAACAATGTCCACACTATGTGCTCGGCCTCCCCAGGCACAACCCGCTCGGCAAAAGCCAAACATATGTAGCGTGCCAGGGCGGCCTGCTCCAATCTACACCGTGCGGGTCGGTCCTGATATAGACCAGAATAGTCCGAGAGCCAGGCCCTGAAATGGTTGACCAATTAGTTGATTTTTGTTGACCGATTTGTATGAGTATGTCCTGAATGAAACGAGGTAAAATGGACGTCTGCTATTCCAGAGCCGCGGCATTTCAAAATGGCGGCCAATCAAAAATCTTGAAATTTCAACTTACTAGGTAGTTGTTTGCTGGAAATCATACCTCACTTTAGTATCTAATTAGCCGAAACTAAAGTCATGCGCTGCGCAAATGGACTCAAAAATTGTTAAATTTTTGTCTAAAATCAGACTTAACTCGTTGATAACCACAACACGTTTGACGCATTGGTGGCACCATAACGAGACTAAAGAAATGAGTCTGGAACCCCCACACCAAGCCCTTCTCACGCAGACCGTACTCAAAATTCATGCATTTTTGCCAAAATGTTGTGCTATTAGTTGATTGACAAAATTTTTAGTGGGGGTGATATGAAGCCATTGAGACAGTTACACCAAATCTGCAGTGACAATTGAATCACTATTATGCTGCAGACAAGGTTCGAATTTGACGAAAACTAGAGTGAATTTTAAATAATTTTGTTGACACTTGGAAATTGTGGTCTGAACTGGTAATAATGAGCACTTTTCAAAAATCAAAGTCTGCTTTCATAATTCCGAGGCAATTTTAGAGCAAATATGGTCCAAAACGGCAAAATTTTGGTCCGGAATTGGAATAACTTTGTTGACAGCCACACATTTTTTAATGCATTGGTGGCATCATAACAAGACAAAAAACGCAAATATGCTACCCCCTCCCACCGGCTCTTTTCATGCAGACCAGACTCAAAATTGATTTATTTTTGCCAAAATTGTGAGTAACTAGTTGATTTACGAAATTTTTTTGGGGATCGGTAAGAAGCCATTGAGACAGGAAATCCAAATCAGTAGTGAAAATTTGATGGCCAGTTTGCTACAGATAAGGTTAAAATTTTTCCGAGGCATTTTTTGAGCAGCCGCAATAATATGCAAATATGATGATGAAAAATGTAATTTCGATCCAAAAATGACTAGTTCAATGCTGTAACTGATGAAATTATCTTTCTTATGCATTCAATACATCATCAAATCAAAACTGCTTTATCTTTGATGTTATATTTTCACTGCAGACGCTACTTTATATGCTAAAATCATTAGAATCATTGGATAGGTAAGTAGGTTCCTACCGATTCCAAAATACAGATACCACCTGATCACTCTTTGACTAAATATCTCCACACTCATAAAATAATGCCCCCCATTTCTTATTCATGATGTTATAATTATTTAGGTAGGTACCTGACACATTCATCAGAAACGAGGAGTTCATCGAGAAAACGCGTGACATAATGTTAGGCGGTCACCCGGAATTTTGGGATTTTCCGTTTCCCTCCCACCACCGTTTCTTCTACTGTAGTGTGAAATTCTCAGTAAAACTCCTCTGATCCAGTAAGAAGTCTTGGCCGATGAGACAGGAGAATGGGATAATGTGAACCAAAGAGGTCACAAAAGGACGAAATCCGATTTACCTCCTCCTAGAAAAAAACTCTAAAGTTAATAAAAGACAAAAGAAAAAACCCAAACCTCCACCAGTTTATATCGAGAGGGTTTCGTCCTTTCCAGACCCAGTAGTGCGCAACGTACCATATATGTTCCTTTGGGGGAGGGGTTTTTACAGAGCTGCTGGATATAAACAAAAGGATTTTTGGATTTTCGTTTTAACGATCGTTATTCTTCCTCCTTGGGCAGGAAGAATAACGATCGTAATAAGCAGTAATTGTCCCCATTCAGAAATTAAATTGTGCAAAGGCTTTTCTGAGTAGAGAAAAATCATCAAAACTCGTTGAAACACGTCGAGTAACCAAACACAAGAAAAAGCCCAGTGCTGCTTCCAATAATGTTGAGGAATAAACACAAATTCATGTCGAGTAGAAATCTTCGAATGTTTCATTGATGATGAAGTTATCTTCTTACTACATTAAGTGCACCATGCTGCCCAAAAAATATTGCTATCTTGCATACCGATCACTGCCCACGAGGAACGATGTTTTTTTTTTCCTATTTTTCTCAAGCTATCACCACTCAACTCCTAAAAGGCTATATTGGGACGAATCTCTCGATATTCACGTACCTCTCATCAGTCATCAAGGCTGAGGTTCCGGTTCCCCAGCATGCACTATGACTCTGTACATTAAGGAATGGAAGTTAGGTACAGACCATATGGACCAAAACGTGAATTTACACCGAATTCAAATAAGGAACAGGAAATGGTACCTATTGGTCAATACAATGATCTGGATAATGAATCTCTTTAAAATCCATTGATTTTTTGCCGGTTGGCAGGAAACAACATTTTGCACCTGGACTTCAGCAAAGGTAACGTAGCACTAATATCACAGAAAAGAAGGCGACAGGTCCTCGGCCCAAGAAATCATTGGGTCGTTCAAAATTCGAGATCGAAAATAACCCCCGACATAAATAAGGTCGTTGCGGCGGCACGTTTATTGTGAAACGAAATCACGCTATTTCTGCGCAAAATGTGATGTCGGAATGTTAACACCTGCTTAAAGTCCTATGATAACATTACACACAGAAACTGAGACAAGAACAACGTCAAATTATTAAGTTTTTGTCAATTCATTCAACGTTCAAGTCCACATATACCGTCTACTGTTCAACTTTCTTCCATACTCACAGATAGTATGAAAATTTACTAACATAACCAACCTATTATTTACCTACTACGCAACTTTGAATGATTACTTGTTGAAATAAGTAATATAATTTTAATTTTCCTGTAATTCGTTGAAAATAAACAGTTTTTTATTCCTTGAATTCGCTCCATTATTTGTGCTGAATCATATGTTGAAGGAATACTGAATCGTGCAGGAAAGTGGGCAACGTACCATTTATGATACACCAAAATTTATCTAAATTCAGTTGTGTAAAATTTAAAACAATCGTATATCCATCATCAGATGAGAACTTTTGAAGGGAAACCAGAAGAATTTTTTCAAAAATAAATAGGAATTGAATTACAGCCACTACTGGGTTATACAAAAAAAAAAAAATAAAAAAAAAAAAAAAAAAAATAAAATAAATAAATAAAAAAACTCGGCCCTTCCTCAATGATTTAAGAGACCAATTCAGCTCAATTAGCGTACTCCAAGTAAATAGAAAACTGGAGCGGAAATAAAAAAATTCACTGGATATGTGCATTGTTGATTTTCAAAAAGATTGGGAAATGAAGTAGGTTCTCCAAGGGTGAGTAACAGTACAGCCAATCAAATCAATAAAACATCCATCTCAGTGTAAAAGGTGTCAGGAATTTAACCACACTAGAAACTAATATGCAAAGCCACCCCAGTGTGTTAAATGTGCCAAAGGTTATCTCCCTGAGGATTGCTCCAAGCACAAAGAAACCCCAGCCAAATGTGCCAACTGTTCTGAAGACCACACTGCAAATTATCGTGGCTGTACATTAGCCGTTGAGGCTAGGCGTAGGCATCTAAATCTACTTCAACAACAGAAGCAGGGAAGTGCCCAGTCAGCACCAGAGAAATCCATCAGTACAAAGAATTTTGTTCTAAAAACGCCGTTATTTTGCTATAAAAACCTAATTCAGGGCATTGCAGGTCAGAACCCGAATTCGGAGCCATATTCGAAAATTTTGCAGAATAAGAAAGTTCTACTACAGCAGCCAACAAGGAGGCAATCAATTGATCCCATCGACTAGGAATTACAAAAAAAAAAAGCTCACAAAACTTAGCCAGAGTGTGAGCAACCTGGATGAGCGTGTTGGCAGGATCGAAACCACTTGTCCAAAAACATCAACATAAATAGTGTTAAAAATCTTTGTCGGAATGCCAATGAACTCATGTCACGGAAAACGAGCTCCAATTAACCCTAGACTTCAATCGAGTCGACATTTGTCTTATTTCTTAGACGCATTTAACCAAAAAATCGTATCTCAAGCTCAAAGGTTACAAGTGCTACCATGCCATTCATCCAAGCAACAATGCTCGTGGTGGAAGCGCAGTAATATAAAGAAAACCTATACCATCACGAGCGAGTCAAAATAGAAACTGAAGCATTTCAAGCTATTGAAATCAAGACTGCCCACCAAAATACAACACTGTATGTGAAAAATACAAGAATATCTTTGGTCAACTCGGGAACCGATTCATCCTTGGAGGGACTTCAATGCAAAAAATACGTTCTGGGGTTCAAGATTAACGACTGTGAAAGGACGCAGACTTTTACTAGCAATCAATGATGAAAACTGAGATGCATTCTCAACTGGGAAGCCGACATACTGGCCATCTGACCTTAACCAAGTACCCGATCTGATTGACTTTTTCATTCAAAGAATATCTCAGCAAATTACTTTCTAGTAGAAGAAAACTGAATCTTGGTTCAGATCATTCACTAATCTTACTGACACTTAGTGATCGAATTGTTCAGAAGCCCTTTAACCCTGTCCTAGCTAATCATAAGACTATGGGTGCGCTTCAAGTAGGAAATCTGCAGACATATCGACTTGGGTAAGTCATTTCAATCACCAAATGAAGTGGAAGAAGAACTAGATCATCTTGTTAGTAGCATACAAACCGTTGCTTGGGAAAACACACCAGCGATTACACGAAGACAAAGAGGTATCAACTAGCCTAGGGAAATATACTCTGTTGTCAAGGAAATACGCAAGGCCAGGAAACGTAGCTAGTAACCAGAGTTCCTAGACATAAATCAGCTTGGTACAAGGCGGAAAGTGAACTGAGGTAATTGATTCAGAAAATAAATGAAGAAACTCATGAGCACTATATCACTGAACTTACAAGTCATCGTGATACTGATTACTCTCTTTGGAAGGCTACCAAATTTCACAGAAGGCCGATAATTCAGGCTTCACCATAAAAAATGCTAGCAGGTGATGGGCAAAAAGCAATCAAGATGAAGCAACCACAGCACTCCAAATCCAGCAATGACAGATCAACCTCTGGTAGAGGATACGATTGAACTCAGTCAAGAGATTGATATTCCAACTATCATCATTAAAGAAGTAATAAGAACACATAATTAATAAGGAAATCAGCCCGAAAAAGGCCCCAGGCTACGATCTTATTACTGGCCAGATCCTTAGGCAACTCCCGCGTAAAGCCATTGCAAAAATAAACATGATCATCAATGCGGTTGTAAGACTTCGATGCGTTCCTCAGTTGCAGAAGATTGTTGAGGTCATGACGATTCTGAAACTAAGCATGCCCTTCGAGGAACCAAGTTGGTACAGACCAATTTCACTTCTACCTGTTTTAACAAAACTCTTCGAAAAGCTAATAAACAAACGACTGGTACTCATAATTGAAGAGCGCAAGCTGAACTGAAACACTGATCGATTGATCAAGTCCATCAAATAACACATATAACCGAACAGGCACTTGAGAAACAGAAATTTTGCTCTGCCATCTTTCTTAATGTCCCTCAGGCACTTGACAAAGTTTGGCATGAGGGACTTAATTACGAGCTTCACAAAACTCTGCTAACGAAGTATGCTGAGCTGCTTCAATCATACCTCACCAATCGTTATTTCAGAATAAAGCAAGAAGATGCCTTCTCAGAGCTAAAACTGATCACTGCAGGTGTCCTACAAGGGAGCGCACTTGGCCCCCTCCTATATACCCTCTTTACTAGTGATCTCCCAGAAATTGAAATGAACACCTCAGCTACTTTCGCGGACGACACGGAGGTCCTGGCAGTAGGAGATAATAACATTGAGTTCATCGCCAAGTTAAACCGGTCCCTATCCTGCATACAACAATGGACAGCGAAATAGAGAATCAGAATAAACGAAACTGTCGGTAGACGTCGACTTCACTAACAAAAGAATTGACTATGTACCGGTTTATCTCAAGGGCAAAATTATTCCTTATACTAACGAAGCTAAATACGTCGATATGGCGCTCGATGCCTGGCTCAGATGGAGAGCCCATGTGGAGAAAAAAACAACGAAGAACTCCTACACAAATTCAGAAAACTTTATTGGTTAATGGGGAGACGGTCGAAGTTGTCGATCCAGAACAAGCTTACACTGTAAGATAACCAGGTCCTTAAACCTGTCTGGACCCATGGAGCCCAGCTGGGAGCTGTACAGCTCAATCAAACCAACACATCATCCAACGATTCCAGAATAATGAACTACGAAGTATTGACATGCACCATGGTACTTTCGAAATGGACGTCTCCATCACGAACTTCAGGTCGAAACAGTAAGAGAGGCTATAAAGAGACAATCCGTGAGTCACCAACATCAGCTAAGATATCAGGTCAACGAGGAAGCTGTCCGTCTCCTTGACGTAAGTTATATCACAAGAAGAGTTGAGCGTACCGAACCACCTTGATCTTGCCTGCTTGTGAAACAGTCAAGTGAAGTATTTGTCATAATAAGCAAAACCCAGTGATGTATCTTAGTTTTGAATATTTATATCTGTATTTTCAAAATAATATTGGTAAGAAGTTATTATTACTCAATGCAATACAACTTTAAAAAAAAGAAAAAAAAAAGGCGTTAGCGTTTGGTTTTTTATTACAAAACCTTTCGAATCTTTAATCCATCGATTGGGTGGATGGGAGATGTTTTTGATCATACCGCAAGGGTCCAACGAAGAGGGGAGAAAATCACTTATACAATATCGATGCGTATATAGGAAGCAGTGTCGGCGGGAACATCCGATGCATTTACCTTATTTGAGAAGTTTGGAATGAAAAGATGTTGGGTACCTACTAAGCTCACAGAAAAGCATTTAGTTAGTACGTGGTAATGATGTATACATACTTGAACCAATTTCTCAATAAGATTAAAGAATATTAAGAATGCATAAGAAAGAGAATTTTGTCAGTTACAGCAATAAACTAGTGATCCATTTTTGGGTCAGAATGACAAATTTACATCATCGTCAGTACAAAACTTTATGAGTGTGGAGAAATTTAGTCAACAGAGTGATCACACGGAATCTGTATTTTGAGATCGGCATTATAAATAGAACAGTTTTAAGTAATTCCTATAAGACCCAACCTATCCAACAATTCTTATGATTTCGACATAAATATAAAGTACCGTCTGCAATGAAAATGCAGTATCAAAGATAAAGCAGACTTGCTTTTGTAGTGTAGTGAATGCATAAGAAAGATAATTTCTTCAGTTACAGCAATCAACTAGTAAGTCATTTTTGAAGTCTGAATTCTAATTTTTTCAACATCATAATTTGCGTATTATTGCGTCTACTGGAAAAAAAAAACCGCATGCTGAGACAAGCAGACTTATTCTCCTTGAATATTGAATGAACACTGAAGAGAATGTCACCGATCTCAACATTCAACTCTGAATCTGAAACTGAGTCCATTTTTGACCTAAATTTAGGAATTTTGGTCCACATTTGCTCCGAAATTGCCTCGAAATCAAGAAAGAAGACTTCGATTTCTGAAAAGTGCTCATTATTACCAGTTCATACCGCAATTTTTACATGTCAACAAATTTAGTAAAAATTTAGGTTAAATTTAGTCAAATTTGTACCTTGTCTGCAGCACACTGGCCATTAAATTTTCAATGCAGCTTTTGTTTTCTTGTATCAATGGCTTCGTACCAACTCCCACAAAATTTGTCCTGAATCAACTTAATACCTCAAAATTTTGGCAAACATTCATGATTTTCGAGTTTGGTCTGCACGAATAAGCCAGGAGATAGGGGGTAGCAGACTCGTGTTTTTAGACTTACTACGATGCCACCAATGCGTAAAAAAGTGGTGGCTATCAATTAGTAAGTCCAATTTTGGCAAATATTTAACAATTTTTGAGTACGTCTGCGTAGCGCAGGCTGGGGGTGGAGTGTCTCGGCCAAATAGATACTATAGTGAGGTATGATTTTCAACCGTCAACTAATAGGTCAAATTTTCATGATTTTTGAAATTTTGGATCGGCCGCTGGTTTGAAATGCCGCGGCTCTGGAATAGCAGACGCCCACTTTACCACTTTTCATTCAGGAAATATTCACAATAATCGGTCAAAAAAATCAACTAATTAATTGGCCAACCATTTCGTGATCTGGCTCTCAGACTAGACGCGTTGGCTTCAATACGCCCGGCTTCAATACCTAGACATTAATAAATTTTCGTAGAAAATGAAGCTATTGCAATGACTCTACTGATTTTAAACAAAAATTTTCGTAAATTTTCCTAGTTGAAATCCGATTTGAGGCACTCTGAATCGAATCCTTGAGTTTAACGCCTTTTCATATTCATGTCCTTACAGACGATAACTCTCCTTAGGATTGAGATAACAATTCTGTTCTTACGCCAAAAAATTAAGCTTTCTAAATGATAGGTTGAGTTCGTTGGTCACCATTTTTTGAGAGTTAAATGTATATTTTTTATCAGAATATTAGTCAAAAGAAGTAAGTTTTTCAACAATGAATTAGAACATTAAAAAATTCTTGCACAAAATTATGCTAAAAAATGTACTTGAATTTCATTAAAATGTGCTAAAAAAGGTAAGAACCCAAAGTCTAATTTGAATAGCAGAATATAATTTAGAATAATGAGTTTTTTCGCCATAAAATTTCCAGTTAACCATTCATTTCTTTTCACTCAAAGTCCTGAATTTCCAGAACAATTTAATATAATATAGTTTGGTATTTTGCGAAAATTAGCTTAGACGATAATGCTGCAAGTCTTTTTATTTCGTTTTCGAGGAAGTAATAAAATGAATTGAACTGTGCAAGGATCCTTTTTGGTTGTGGGACATGAGTAAAAACAGGGTCTTCTTGGTTAGTAGCTGTTTATCAACGCTACCTTTAAATTATTATTGCAGCCACAGCTGCGAGGGCAGCATCCTCCCAGTCACTCATGGCGGCACTTGCACGATTATCGAATGAAGCTGTGCTGGCCCGGAGCTCTGTCACCACTAAAATTTACAGTCTGGAAGTAACGGCCCAAACGGGATGCCGCGCGGATTTGAGCCCGGGCAGCAGTGGACGTAGCTTTAGATAATTCAAAATCACTTATCGCTATGGGTTATTCTGGTGCTGGAGATGGAGAAATTAGGGAGGGCCACACACAGTTCATATTAAGTTGAACTTTTGATAAATGTATTTAAAATTTTACCAGATAAATTTAAACTTTTGACGAACAGATTTCAAGCATTGATAGACAAATTTAGTCTTTTGATAAATAGATTTCAACTTTGGACAAGTAAATTCAAACTATTTATACGTATAGCGATTTCAGCACGGCGCACAGTGTTTCGACTAATGTGTTCCAGGTGGAAAAAAGTCAAAACAAAAGGTTTCGAAAAAAACGTCTTCAGTATCCAGGGTGGTAGGTAAAGGTCTAAAATCGATCACTATACGGTATAATTATTTACTTGGAATAGCCTTTCTCAGGGGTAACTCTGTGCCTACACTTGAACACACCAAGTAGAAAACTACTCTGCGGAGCCCCTAAGCTCATTATTCCTGAAATCCAATATTTACTTTTTCCCCTTGTTCTGATCATCTTGGTTTGGACTGACATGATTCTCTCAAAGGTTTTAACGGATAATATTCTCAACTTTTGAATATTATTTTTAATTTCTGTCTCTTCTTATCAGAAAATGGATATTGAAAACCAGTGGTATAAAGTTTTTAATGCAAAAAAAATGTGAGTAACGGTTTGTCAAGTCTCGAATTTAGAAGCATTCTTTACAGAATTTAATGCAGAATTAGAATTTTCAACCCGTTTATTCCTCAAACCTCTGCAAATGCACATTTTCTTTAACTTTCGGTAGCGATTTGCATAATTTGAAACAGTGCGTTTTTATTTAGAAATGGCCGTGAAACATTTAAAGCCGAGTGAAATACGGTCATTCATATCTTCCTTGTTTCTAAATATAATTTACAATTGAATCATATTCCGTGGGTATGAATAAATTTAACGCAAAATTACCATCCATCAGACCAAAATCACCTTATTATTATTTTTTAGCTAATTTCATCAATGAAACGATTAGGCCTCAAATTGATTTATTTTAAATCTAATTTCCATCAGTTTCTGCTATCAGATGCGGTAATAGAACAGCAATATGTGTCACTATCAATTTTTGTGGTTTCGGAATTTTTCCCACCAAAACCCCTAGGTTCAAAACACTATGCGGCGTTCTGGCTACTTAACGTTTGTTCGTCGCGAAGGTAAATCTTTACTGTCCCGGGGGAGGGGGGATTGATTCCCTTCTGCGTGGGTGGAGTAATCTCTAATCACAGCGCGTTCAAGGTCTTAGTGTGTTCGTCATATTTTGAAAGGTGACGTGATCAATCGATTCATTAATTTTAATTTTTTTTTTTTTTTTTTTTCGTTTCGCTTGAAGTAGAAATTTATTTGTCCAAAGTTGACATCTATTTGTCCACATTTGAAATCCATTTGTCAAAAGATTAAATTTATCTGCCAATGGTTTAAATCTATTTGTCGAAAGTTGAAATATATTTGTCAAATGTTCAACTTGATGTGTCAAAACTATATATACATTTATCCAATGCCATTGATTATTTAAAAGTTTCCTTGGAAATAAAAGTTGAAAATTATAACTTACAGGGTGCAGTTTTCGGGCGGCATCATGAATAGCGACTATATGGGTAATATTGAACCTGTCCAATTGAGATGCGTCTTTGGAGTCCCGAAAGTTGCCCACATAGAGCCCGGACAGGACCTGGAACATAATACGAGTAGATTAAGTGAACTTCATAAAGATCTGAAGCTCCAGTTAGTTCTTGCTCATTATCAAGAGAATCTGGTAGATTAGGATTTTTGCACATTCGATCTCGAATTCGGATTTCGTACTCACTAATCTCTAGATAACAAATAATTACTTTGAGCTGATTTGAGTTGATATTGGGCTATGTATAATTGAGGTAGTCGGTGTAAACTAGGAAGACCCCTACTAATGGATATAATGGATATAAATAATAATTGATGCTATTGACCTGAACTGGAGGTTGATAGTGTAACTGTAAGTTAGGTATAAAGTATTTCGTATGATTTTGAATAGTAAAATGAATTGCATATAATATTATTCTCTCATAATTTCATCCATTCCCTGTCTTCAAGCTATTCAGCTTGTTGTTTTGCTTCCGAGACTGCAAGGCAGCGGAAGCTTTGTTTTCACTTTCGAAATGAAAAAAAAAAATTTTGCTCCAAAATCAAAATTTCCACTTGCATTTTGCGTTTCAGAGCCTCCTGAAAAAATTTGGTTCCGTGTCTGTCTGTCTGTCTGTCTGTCCGTCCACATTTCCTTGTAACAGCCACAACTTCCACAATTTTGATCCGATTTTAATCAAATTTTCAGGGATCGTGCGGGTTAAGCTCTAGATGGTCCCCTATCAACTTCATCATGATCGAATCAACGGTAGCTTCTGCGCAGGCGCTAACGTGAATTCCTTGTGACGGTCATAACTCGGTCAATGTTGAACGGATTTCGGTCAGATTTTCAGGGATGATGTGGGTAAAGTCCCTTGAGGTCCCATAATACAATCATCATAATTGCATCAGCGGTACGCTCTGCGCATGCGTGAACGAAATATTCTTGTAACGGTCCTTGCAACGGCCATAATTTCCACAATTTTGATGCGATTTTCTTCAAATTGTTAGTGATCGTGCGGGTATAGCTCTACATGGTCCCCTATCAGTTCCGTCATGATCGAATCAAAGGTAGCCTCTGCGCAGGCGCAAACAAAATTTTCTTGTTTCGGTCATAACTCAGGCAATTGTGAACGGATTTCGGTCAGATTTTCAGGGATGATGCGGGCAAGGTTTCTTGAGGTCTCGTATTACATTCTTTGCGATCATCAGCAGCGATACGCTAGGCGCATGCGCGAAAGTGATGTTTTTGTTACGGTCACAGCTTAGTTAATTTTATCGGATTTTGTTCAAATTTTCAGAGATGATCCCGGCTGAGTCCCTTGAGGTGTCATTCGAATCGTACGGTACTACCAGTGATTGTGCCCATCAAGCCGGGAACACAGGGTAAGTTTGGAAAATGAACAAATCGGGTGGTCCATCATGCTCAAAGTTGCCAAAAATAGCCCCAAGGATGTTTTAATCATGAATTTAGATCAAAATATTAATGAAATCCTGTAAATCAATTAAAAACTCCTTCAGTTTTGATCCGATTTAGACGAAATTTTCAGGGAACATGCGGACTACATCCTGGATAGTCCCATATTAAAATCAAAATTTTCCTTATTAATTTCATTTATTATATGTACCATTCAGCTTCCAATTTCCCACCTTATTAATTCCCTGATGCCAGAACCGGTCGTTTCTAGTTTTCTGGAATTAATGGTGACGTACTGTGAAGGTCACGAGGAAGCTCATGTGCCATTTCCTTGGCAGTGTATTTTTTATGTGTTCCATTTCTGTCCAAGTTGGGTTTTTCAATTATTGTATTCAGCCTGTACTCACTTAATTAAACCATTGGTTATTTCTGTAAACTACTGGACTGAACCAGCTCCTGGAGGGGCCGTCAAGACCTTAGGGGCCCAACGACTAACAAACTTAGCTTTGTTATTGTACAAAATATGCTGTAAATAAAGAAAATTAAATTGGAATTGGCTAAACAAAATATTTGTATTTATTAGGATGTGCAATGTTAGTTCCCTACTTAATGGTATACTTTTTGATATTTTGGTTTATTATTATTCGTGGAGTTTATTAGGCAATTCTGGGTTATTATTTTCAATATAGGTAATAACCCTTTGTAATCGACCAAGAAACATTTTTTTAATTTCCCCTCATGATTTGTTTTTAACGTTTCATGATTCGTAGAACTAAATGTTCCAGTCATGCAGCATGAGTGTATGAGCTAATTTTCGTAATTTATCATATTGTATAAGGTTGAATTGTTTTGAAATTTAGGTAGGTACGATGAAATTGTTAAATATTAATTTTATGGCAAAAAACGTAGTACCTATTCTAAATAATAATCTGCGATTTAAAAAGAGATTTTGGATTTTTAGCTTTAAAAAAAGTTTTTATCGATTTTTATCACATTTTAATGAAATTTAAGTACACTTTTTAGCATTATTTTGTACATCAAATTTTTAATGTTCTATTTTATAGCTAACAAGCCGATTACCGGTGCGTTGCACGGACCACCTGTACGGGCGGCCGGGCAACACTGTAGAGAGTTCTTGGTTACTACGGTGTTTTAATACGGTGTACGTGTATCTAGGGAAAATCAAAATTTTGCTAACACGCTGGCTGTTACGACCGTGCAAGCTGAATGTTTCAAGCGTCTTCACACGTCGTCTCTTATCATATGTTTTGTAACCTGACACTGATTCCGACATCTTGTATTCTCCGACTCTGTTTTCCTTCGAATTGATCTCAGTTTCCATCATTCATCACTGTGTGGTTTTATTGTTTTGGTTTCAATTTGTAGTGATATTTGCAATGTGAACCTTTGTAATCGCCCGAAAAAATTTTTTTTAACCACTCTCAAAATTTGTTGGTTACGTTTCAAGATACGTAGATTTCAAAAATCGAATCAGTCCGTCGTCCCGCCGTTTTATTTGTGCAATGAAATTCAGCGAGAAGTATTAGGCTTCGTAAGCTTATATATATATATATATATATATATATATATATATATATATATATATATATATATATATATATATATCACGCTAGTTTATTGAGCAGACACGAGCTCTACGATGTGTTCCGTTTAAATCTTGAAGACATCCGACAGGAACACTCGCGATCGTTCAAGTAAGTTCTGGCTCTATTTTGTTAATAGTAATATTGGTGTATATAGATATAGAGATAGATAGAAGTATACAAATTTTATGCAATTTGTGGAGATAACACAAGTTGGTATGTTAGTAGTTTGTATCTTGAAAAAGGTGGATGATATGATTTGAATGAAAAGATTTCATCCGTTTCTCGGCAACCCTTTATCCTCCGTTGTTGTTTTAGGCACTCGATGAATGGATGGCTTTGAGTAAAAATAATAAGATGAATAGACCTAAATAAATTTTGTATATGACAATATAATTCTATAGGTAGGTATTTAATTTATATTTCAAATAATACAATTATGTAATATATTTAGTATACGTTTCAATATAATAAATATGAACTGAACACGCTTATCACTGAAACCTTCCTTGGGTTTATACATTTACGAGCTTAGGGGTGAAGATGTGGTAACGAATAAGTACTAAGACTCGATCTTGCGCTGCCAATCAAGCGGTCTTCCGTTCACTTCGCATGATTATAGTGTAATTTGTGAGGTGTCGATTGTTACCAGATCAGCTGATCATGGTTCACGTGCACCGTGTGATCTGTAACCGCAGTAATCAGGAACTCTCGTATAACATCAGGTCCAGCGACAAGACATTGGCACGGCAAGTCCTGTCGTTGATAGTTCTTGAAGAGCGTTCACACTATAACGACACCCCAAACGAACACCAAAACGGCACCGCTGCTACGATGTAATTTCTATAGGTCAGTCAGT
This sequence comes from Adelphocoris suturalis, assembly GCA_030762985.1. NCBI lineage: Eukaryota > Metazoa > Arthropoda > Insecta > Hemiptera > Miridae > Adelphocoris > Adelphocoris suturalis. Next base: position 101,347,679 of record CM061040.1, read on the forward strand.
ATTGCTTTGGGCTCTTTAGGTGCAACTCCCACGTTTGAAAGTAGTTTTTATAACTTGATAATAATAATAATAGTTACTGAGTTGTTTAAATCATTCTAAGGGCTGTGTTGTAATCTATTAAGTTTTGGAAGAAAATTAAGCTGTAGCAATAGTTCTTAAATTTTTCAAAATAAAAATTTCCCACAATTTTTGAAAATGATGAATTGCTCAAATTTCAAAAAACGTGAATATATAGCATTCGCACTTTGAATTAAACTTTCGCAAATTGATTTAGACTTTCCACAAATTGAATTAAACTTTTCGCAAATTGAATTTGACCTCAGGCAAGTTGCAAGATGTAACAGAGTTACCTCCTGAGAGGTCCATCAAACTCCCGTCAGAGCACCAGAGATAGCGCCGTCGGCGCTCCGTTGATGAAACAATGGGCGCCGCGGTCTGTGCTCGATCTTATTGACAGCTGAGTTTGGCGTTGGATGGAATCCCAGGCGACTGGGAAACTAATCTACTCCGAACATGGCTCATTAAAAGCTATTAGTAGGAGTGGATATCTCTCTGACGGGATGCCTGTTACTCTCCTCTACCTTTTTATGAGGATTTAGGCCCCCATTGCACCTCTGGGGGGGGGGGGGGGCACCTAAATTCCTTATATGGTAGCACAGCGTGGTTTGGATTATGCACGGCTGACGCCTAGTAGTCCAATCCACTATTTTTTGGGGCGTTAATGTTTCAGAAGAAACATGGCCCGGGGTTCCAGAAGGAATTCCCATTATCACCCTTTGGTATATAAATAATTTCATTGGTCTTTGACTTATAATTTCTCTCTTTTATTCCCCCATTTATATTTTATATTTTTTAAATTTTATGCCACCTGAGTATTGCTATATGTCAATGCCAGGTTAGTGCGCCATTCAAGTCCCCATAGTTGGGCAATTTAATTTAAGTCCCCATAGTTGGGCAATTTAATTTAAAAGTCCCCAATGTTGGGCAAATTAATTTCTATAAATATTTTGATTTCCTAAGGTATAAGTCTCCATCGTTGAGCATCCGTTTTGTCCCAATTGTTCAATGAATATACTTCTTATGAAGGTTCATTGACAATCCCTTTTAATTCCTATTCCCCCATCCTCAAAACGCCAATGCAGCTATTTATGATTGAATGAGCATCAGTTCTCAGCTATTAACTATTCCACCCAGTTAACATACTTGATCTTCAATCAAGTATGCCTTTAAGGGGAGGAGTGTAACAGAGTTACCTCCTGAGAGGTCCATCAAGCTCCCGTCAGAGCACCAGAGATAGCGCCGTCGGCGCTCCGTTGATGAAACAATGGGCGCCGCGGTCTGTTCTCGATCTTATTGATAGCTGAGTTTGGCGTTGGATGGAATCCCAGGCGACTGGGAAACTAATCTACTCCGAACATGGCTCATTAAAAGCTATTAGTAGGAGTGGGTATCTCTCTGACGGGATGCCTGTTACTCTCCTCTACCTTTTTATGAGGATTTAGGCCCCCATTGCACCTCTGGGGGGGGGGGGGGGGGGGGGGGGCACCTAAATTCCTTATAAAGAGCAGTTTTGTTATTAATAAATAAATAATTTACCTTCAGATTTTAACTTCATGAGGTGCTCGATTATGTTTAAATCTACATTTTTTGTGTTCGTTCCACCACTTGCATGATTTGTGTTTACAATTATACATTTGGTTGAAGTAGAAAATTTGTTGTTGACTAAACCAACACATTTGCCCAAGGTCTAATTCAATTTGTAAAGAGTTTAGTTCAATTTGCGGAAAGTTTAATTCAAAGTGAGAAAAGTCTAATTTATTTTGCGGAAGTCTAATTCAATTTGCGGAAAGTTTAATTCAATTCGCGAAAGGTTTAATTTAAAGTGCGAATGCTCTCTCTCTCTCTCTCTCTCTCTCTCTCTCTCTCTCTCTCTCTCTCTCTCTCTATATATATATATATATATATATATATATATATATATATATATATATATATATATATATATATATATATATATATATACGAGTATATTAGGGTGGAGCGTCAGAAATTAGGGTTATGTTGGACCCGTCAAAAACTGTTCTATTCACCGTCAATAATAAGAGGTTAAAAGGATTTTTTTTTTGGTCAAGATTTTAGGGTGGTATTTTTGCTTTTCTCCATTGAGAAAGCGGGACTTCTACAACCGTATTTTCGCTAATTTCTCAGCAAAACTGTTCGCCTCAATCGGGCCAGTTGGTCATAAAAAGGCATGAATATTATTTTTTTTCTCGTTCTTCTGGTGGGTCATTGCTTCCTATGACCAACTGGCCCGATTAAGGCAATAACACCGGCAAATTCTGACCGCAAAAGCAAAAATCTTGACTGAAAAAAAAAAAAAAAAAAAAATCTTTTAAACCTCTTATTGACAATGAATAGAACATTTTCTGACAGGTCCAACATAACCTTTATTTCTGACGCTCCACCCAAATATATATTCATTTGAATCGTTTATATTATATATAAACATTTATATTATATGTACATGAAAACTTTCATGATTTGATGACCAATTGATCATCCAAAAATCTGGTACTATCCATGGAAACCAGAGCTGCACCATCTCATGCAAGTCTCTTGATGGCTCAATTAGAACAAAACTTTTTATTATCAAGAGAGCTGTTTCCTTTGATGTGGAAAAGGTACATCGACGATGGATTTCTGATTTGGGTACATGGAGAGGAGACACTAAAAGAATTTCTCACTACTTCAAATTCATCATTTTCGGTCTCGTTCTCTTGGGAATATTCTGTTGAAAAAGCCACGTTCCTTGACATAGACATTTTCAAACATAATAGACCTCTAAAAACGTCAGTGTACACCGAACCAAGCAATAAACATCAATATCTACACCATAAAAGAGCCATCCCTCGATCGTTACCGATTCGAGGCCATAGAATCTGCAATTCAGCTGAAAAGAAGAATGAGTATCTGGGGAACTCAAGGAAAAGCTGGTGGAAAAAGGCTATCCATCTAGATTTGTAGAAAAAAGAGTCATACCTGCAAATGTAAAATGGACCCCGAAACCCAAGGTGAACCATGAAAAAAGGCCCTACCTAAACACCAATTTCTTTTTTGGAGTACAAAAATCAATGGTATGGTACAGGCACATTCGGGTGTCCTGGGTGCATATTCATCAACAGGACTGTTTACTTACAAGTGATGTTTCTCAAATGCAATACTATGAATTTAATTTTATCTTATCATTTGTTTTATTATTATTTAATGTATGTATGATGTGTGTGTGTGTGTGTGTGTGGAGGGGGGGAGGGTTGCTGGGGTAGGGTAACTGTTGGTGTTCTTATCTCTTTGTAGCTCCTTCATATCCCTACCCAAGTCAAGGTCATACGTCCCTGTTGTGCAACGAGGGCACCCTCTGGGTGAACAGAGGGTCGCAGAAGGACCCATTGGCGATTAGGGGAGAGGCTCGTGTCAACGAGCCTTCTGTCCCTTTTAATATATCTCCCCGTTAGGGAAGCCAACAACGCCGAGCCTCATTACCCCCACTGGCCCATTGGCATGGGAGGGAAGGCGCTCGGGGCGCTCCAGGCAGGGGCGTTGGCCATCCTCTCCCTCTTCTTTTTTATCATCATCCTATCCCTCCTCCTCATCCACTGCCCCAGTGAATGCCCACCAGTGTGCTCATTAAGAGAGAGCCTTCAGTTCGAAGCATGGCCTCAGTGCCCATGTCTGGCAGAAGAATCCTGTACAGTCCAACGCTACAATTGATATAGAGCAAGATCGGCCTAGGTATTGTTCTGAAGATTTGGGGAAAATGGGAGCAGAGGAGGCAGAAGCAGTGCATCATGGGGTACGCAATATAAATTTTCTTGTAAGCCTTTTTTCCCATGCACACACTTTCTGCCATTCAATCTCTTTGCCTGAGGCCCCACTACAAACAGCTTGACCAGGACGCAATCCTGGCAAATAGCCATGAGGCCTCTTCCACATCTCCAACAGGCGTGGGACAGCAGCCGGCCGTTCAGCAATCTTCCCCCAGGACCTCTGGTCTTCTTCATGATTTGAAGCTGAAGTGTTGAGGCTCCGGGATCAGGTAGGTCGCATTGAAGGTTATGAGAGCGCCTACCTGCAGGAACTAGCCAGGCGGGCTGTTGAGAGGCCAGATGGCTTGGAAGACGAGGTCGCGGCTTCTGTAAATAGGATCTTCCCACAGGTCGTGGATACAGACTTGGGTAAGCTGCCAGATGAAATAGGGTTCGTTCTCGCCCCTGGGGTGTGAGTAGGTGCATTGGCTTTTGCCGATGATGTCATGCTACTTGCTAAAACCCGTGAGGGCTTGCAGATCGCCCTCAATGCCTTTGCAAAGCAGCTAGCCAGGTGTGATCTAGTGGTCAACCCTTCTAAGTGTGGGTAAGTCTCCTTGGTCCAGCATGGTGGGTAATGCTGCCAGCATAAGGTGAAGTTGGTGGATCAGGAGTGCTTTGTCTTAGGACAGGCACTGATCCCTGTCCGATCTGTGTTGGAGGTCAGGCGGTACCTTGAGGATGACTTCATGGGTGTGGCCACTATAGCCACAAGCCGTGTGGACCTTGGTGGACCATTAGCTAGTGTTACCAAGGCTCCATTGAAGCCACAGCAGAGGCTGCGCCTCCTTTGCACGTACTTACTGCCGAAGTTAACCTATGGGTTAGTCTTTGACAGGCTTACTGTGCAGAGGCTGCTTGATTTAGATCGTGAAGTATGCTCTGCTGTGCGCTCTTGGCTAGGCATCCCACCTGGTGTCCCAAGTACACCCACACAGATCCACGCACCCCAAGTCAAGGCCGGTGGGCTCGGTATTGTCTCTCTTTTGGCCAGCTTACCATCATTACGCTGCCAGGGCCTGCTTGCCCTTAGGGGCTCAAGCTGGGAGGCCGCCCGCACTTATCTGCCCAGCTTATCTGCTGAGTTTGCTGCTGCTCTGCATGATCCAGTAGATGGAAAAGAACTCTGACAGTGCTCTGAGTCCCCCATTTCTCCCCAATGGGCTTCAGAGGGCACTGGGGCCCGCGACTATCACCATTTTCACGCCTTTTGAGCCACCTTGGTGTGGTGTTCAAGGGGAAGTTGTGGGACAGTGGATACCTTTTGCCGTGCCTGTCAGGGTAAAAATGAGAACCTGTACCATGTGGTGCAGCAGTGTCCTAGGACTCATGGTGGCCACATTCTACGTCACGATGCGGCTGCCAAGCAGATAGCAGGCGCTTTATCATCCAGCAGTTGGGATGTTGAAAGGGAGAGACTATACCACATGCTGAGTGACCAGGGCAAGAAGCCCGATATCGTTGCCATCAAGCTCGATGGGTCTGCAATAGTCCTGGGGGTACTTTTCCAAAGGAGGTACAAATCCTCACCGACATCGACATCTTCTGAAAACACGGTAATTCTTTTTTTCCTTCTTTTTTTTTTAAATAATATAATTTTTTCCCACAGCTTGAAATTGTCACCAATTCCACGTAAATATGCAATCTAAGTAAGAAGTAATGCCTAGAAACATCGGGCGGGCGTGTTGAAGACAAATTGACTGTAAGGGGGGGTTTATAACCGAAAAGTACCGTCCTGGATGTCCAGGTTGTCAGTGGCAGCGTGGACATGGAGCAGACCTGGCAGGCAAAAATGAATAAGTATGATAGAAGTGATCTACGGCATGCGATTTCCGAACTAAACGGAGTGGCGACCAATAACATCAGGGTCATGGTCGCGACCATGTCATCGTGCGGGGTGTGGTGTGGGAAAAGGGCCACGGAGTTACTCGAGTTGGACATGTCGGGGGGAGTGCTCCGTGGTATCACCATCCGCGTCTTGAGGGGTTCGTACATGAACTTGTGGTCATTCTATAGGGGCACTTCCTTTCATCCCATTTTTCCTCCTCATCCTTCTAATACTTCCCTCATTCCTTGAGCCCCCGTCAGGTAAACCTGGGCGTCTGCCCCACTTTTTTTATTTATTTATTTTCTCAAAATAATGGTGTGCCCCCTCTGCCTTTGAGGGGAGATTTGTAAAAATAAAAATGTGTGTGTGTAAATATGTATATATATATATATATATATATATATATATATATATATATATATATTGTGGGAGTAACCCCACAGTCATATGTGTAGTTGTTGCTATTGAATAGTGATGTATTGTCGAGAGCGAGAAAAAGTTGTTGTTATGTTCGAAATTGTGAGTTGAATAGACGTCTCTTCTTGTTGATTTAAAACGTTGAGTTTTATTACATTTGGGGGCCCGTCCGGAATCTAATATAGCATGGCCCCTCCAGCTCGTCATGTGTCACGTCCCGGACGGACAGTATCAACTCGTCGACGAGTGGCAGATCCAGAAGTTACCACAGAACCAGTGAACGATAGTTTGCCAACTTCGAGATCTCACCTTGAGGGTAGAATTGAAGCTTTGGAACAAATACTGCAGGAGTATCAGGAATCTGCTTCCAGGTACTCTTTAATGACCTCTCAGTCATTGGAACCAACATTGACAGAAATGCGACAGTCTCTTGATGTCCTCCAACACCAGTGGTCTTCTTATGTTAGTAGAGTCCCCCAGTTGGAAAAAGAAAATAGGGAGCTTAGAGCAGCCATGGCCATTCTTACAAACCAGACCCAACTTTCGGCTCCTTCCTCGATGCCAGTATCTGAGTTGGTCAGCCAGGAAAGTACACTGATGAATTATGACGGGAAGACATCTTGGGAGGAATACAATGGCCACTTTGAGGTAATTGCTCTCTCGAATCGGTGGACATACACGAGAAGAAGGCAACGATTGGCTAGTGCTCTTCGTGGGGCAGCTTTGGGCGTTATGAGCATGCTACCTAAGGAAAGAGAGTAGATTTCAATAGTTTGACTCTCGCTTAGGGACAAAGATTTGGACAGGCTCACTTAGCCCTCAAGTGGCAGTCAGAGTTAGAGGTAAGACGTCAGCGACCAGGTGAATCTATTGTTGATTTGGCCACAGACATCGAACGTCTTGTTAGACAGGCAACGCCAGATTGCCCTGAACACTACCGCAACCCACTTGGGTTACAAGCATTTCTTCGTGCCCTCAATGACCGAGAGATAAGCAGGTTCGTAGCTGGGACAGCACCTACTACAATTCAAGATGCCCTGACAAGAGCTCAATTGATGGAAAATCAGTCTCGAACGTCAAATATGGGCAGAGGTCTGACTCGTTGCTTTAAATGCGGTAAGGAAGGGCATATGCGAGCCAAGTGTCACCAAGATGATGCAGCAGTCAAGAACCTCGAACCGGAAAACTAGCAAGAGCCCGGGTCATGGGGCAAACCCAGGCTCCAGCTTATTCACAGCCCTTTGCTTTTCTTAAGGTAACACAGCGGGACGAGGGTGCGCTTTTTGTTGAAGCACGAATAGGCGGTAAACGGTGTTGCCTTTTAGTTGACACAGGAGCAACAGCGTCAATCCTTCATCTTGATACACCATCATTGAAGCGAATGAGGGTAGTGCCTTCTCAGTATTCAGGACTACAAACTGCGTCGGGGGAAAAACTGGACATGATAGGAGAGGTGGCATTGACTGTTGAGCTGTGTGGTAGGTGAATAGACCACGTGTTTCAGGTTGGAGGAGTAAGGGATAAGGCAATCATGGGGTTAGACCTACTGGCTAAATTTGAAGCATTTGTCGACGTTTACTCCTTGCTATTAGATAAGGGAGCAGTCAAAGTGCCCTTGAAGTGGCGTTCGCAATGCGCAATTGATGTATTACACCTGAGTAAGAGGAAGATGACGCAAGTACGCCAGCTTGTAGCTGTCAAAGGAGAACCAAAAGCTGAAGAATGGATTGAGCTAGCCATGAAAGAAACTGATCTGGAAGCAGGGTCAGAACAATACAGTGAAGTGATTGGGTTATTCAAGAAGTTCCATTCCATTTTTTCCGAGGGAGATAAGCCACTGGGAAGAACTCATGTTGTTCAACACAAGATAGACACTGGGGACTGTCAACCAATCAAACAAGTCCCTCGGAGAATACCCTTCGCACAAGAAGGACAAATTGATGAGCTCCTCAAGGCAATGTTGCAGCAAAATGTAATTGAGCCATCAACCAGTCCGTGGGCCTCTCCAGTGGTCTTAGTCCCTAAAAAATATGGACCCACCCGTTTTTGCGTCGATTTTAGGAAGCTGAATCAGATTACGAAGAAAGATTCGTATGCATTACCCTGTATCCAGGATTTACTCAACACACTTGGGGGTGCATCTTGGTTCTGCACTCTTGACCATCACTCTGGTTACTGGTAGGTAGAGCTGGCTGAAAAAGATAAAGAAAAAACAGCATTTTCTATTTACGGAAAAGGGCTTTGGCAGTTTAAAGTCATGCCATTTGGCTTATGTAATGCGCCTGCCACGTTCCAGCGACTCATGGAAGCTGTTGTCCCCGCTGATCTGGCTTTGACATACTTGGATGACCTAGTGATTTATGGTAAAGACTTCCCATCTGTTCTTAAAAACTAGAACGAGTGTTTGAATGCTTCCAGAAAACTAATCTTCAACTGAATACAAAGAAGTGCGTGTTTTTCAAGAAGAAGATTCTCTATTTGGGACATGTGATCACTGCAGATGGAATTCAAACAGACCCCAAGAAGACACAAGCAGTTCAGGAGTGGCCAGTACCAAAAAACAAAAAAGAGCTGGAGTCATTCCTAGGCCTATGTACTCACTACAGAAGGTTCGTGTCTGGTTTTGCAGAGATAGCACAACCCCTATATCAATTGTCTGGAAAGCAAAGGACCATCATTCCTATGGGATGAAAAATGTGCCAACAGTTTCGAGAGGCTGGAAGTTGCAATGACGTCTGAACCAGTTTTGGGGTTTCCCAATAGAGACAAAAACTTCATCCTGGATAGTGATGCTAGTGGTCATTCCTTAGGAGCAGTGCTATCGCAGACACAGGATGGGAGTGAGCGTGTTATTGCATACTACAGCAGAGCACTATCAAGACAAGAACAGAACTACTGTGCAACACGACGTGAGGTACTTGCTGTGGTAGATAGCATTCTTCATTTCCATCAGTACTTGTATGGAAGAAAGTTTCAGCTCCGGACTGACCATTCAGCTCTTCAATGGTTAACCACATTTCTGAAACCAGAGGGGCAGTTGGCACGGTGGCTTGAAGTACTACAGCTCTATGACTTTAATATTTCACATCGAGCTGGAAAAAAACACTCAGATGCAGATAGTCTATCTGTGGAGGTAGTTGAAAAAACTGTGACCGAAAAGAAGTTCAGGACCAGACAGTGACGAATGCAATTTCGTTAACTTCTCAGAACCAGGGGATGCAGAGTGCTGATGAGGGTATAAAAATAATCCTAACAATGATGCAATCTGGCAAGAAGCCAACCCACGAGGAACTCCAAGGGAAACCCTCAGCAATCCGGCGATTCGTTAGCCGATGGGAGAACCTTGTAGAAGTAGATGGTGAATAGTTTCATCGTTGGAAAGGCAGAAGAGGACGCCAGTGGCTCCAACTGGTAGTCCCATCCTCCAGTTAGAGACATTCTTAAAGAATGCCATGATGACCCAGCTGGTGGCCATTTCGGCTATTGGAAAACCTTGGGGAGGATTTGCCAGAGTTATTTTTGGATAGGTATGTCATCGGATGTACGCGCCTGGTGCCAAACCTGCACAGTATGCCGCCAATTCAAAGGGCCAAATCTTCAGAGACCAGCACCTCTTCAGCAAGTGGTCACTGGAGAACCATTTGAAAGAGTGGGAGTTGATTTGATTGATCCATTCCCAAAAAGTTGTAGAGGCAACCGCTACATAATGGTTATGGCTGATTATTTTACCAAATGGCCCGAAGCAATTGCTATACCCAATCAGGAGGCACGAACTGTTGCAGAAGTTCTCGTGGAGCACGTGTTCAGTAGATTAGGAGTGCCAAGAGAAATCCACACAGACCAGGGGAAACATTTTGAGGCAAAATTAGTTCAGGAAGTGATACGGCTGTTAGGTGGATCCAAGACTCGGAGTACTGCACTGCACCCACAATCGGGAGGTTTAGTAGAGAGGTTGAATAGGACGATTAAACCTGGCAATGTTTGTGAACAAAAACCATACAGATTGGGATGAAAAGCTGCCTCTCTTTCTACTTGCCTATCGGTCTGCACCCCATTGGAAAAAAGGGTTTACACCAGCTCAACTCGTTTATGGTAGAGATTTATGCCTTCCAGAAATGTTATTACGAAAACCGATTATGCCTACAACACTGACAACTCCGTATCCAATTCAGTTGAATGCTCACTTGGAGGAAATCAGAGAGTTTGCACGGGACGAAGCTAAACTAAAAATGAGAGCTCAGAAGGAAACATTTGATCGGAAAGCTAAGGAGCCTCTGTTTCAAAGACTGGATTGGGTGAGGGTGCACACCCCCACACGGAAGAGAGGCCTCAGTCAGAAACTGCTGCCACAATGGACTGGACTATGGGTTGTGCAGGAGAAGGTCAACGACGTTCTCTACAGAGTGCGAATAGGAAGACACAGTAGACTTTTGCACGCTAACCGCCTAGTACGAGCGGACGTGAGGACTTCGACCAGTTTAGAAGAAGGAGGGGGTAATGTGGGAGTAACCCCACAGTCATATGTGTAGTTGTTGCTATTGAATAGTGATGTTATTGTCAAGAGCGAGAAAAAGTTGTTGTTATGTTCGAAATTGTGAGTTGAATACACGTCTCTTCTTGTTGATTTAAAACGTTGAGTTTTATTACAATATGTATGTATGATTGTGTGTATGTGTGTGTGTGTGTGTGTGTGTGTGTGTGTGTAAATGTACAATTCCTTTTCCACTTTTTATCCTTTTCAGCAACTTAATATTTTGTATTTAATTCATTTTATTTTCATCTATTATGCATATAATTATATATGTATAATTATATATTCCCAAGCAAAATATCACTCAACTAATGTTTATTATCTATAAGCTAGAATATACAAAAATTTAAGCATGAAATTCTGCTGAAAAACGTAATTAAATTTCCCTAATATGTGATAAAACTTCGATAAAACAAAAAAGAAAGCTAAAATCCTTGATCTTTTTTGAATAGTAGATTATCTAGTTTGACTAGTTAGAGTTTTTGACTGAGGCCTTGAAAATCAGGTAAGTGCCAAAATGTCCGAAAAAGCTGTTTTGCACTAAAAATAATTCAAGTCTAAACGCCATTGGCGTGAAAAAAAAAAGGCAAGTTCCTATCGCGTATTGTTTAGTTCAGGCGGGCGATCAAATCGTTTTTCCAGCCAAAAAAGTGCGTAATCTATCTTTTTTTGAATCACCAAAAAGTGTTCATTTTCTTCTATAAAACTTTACTAATTAAATTTTATTAAAATGTTTGTAATCAAATACTAATGGACCAAGAAAGTGTAGGTGGTTCATTAGAAAAATATGCATTATTTAACTAATTAATTCACTTCTTTTCGGTTGGTGACTACGCCTATGCAGTCATAAAACTAAAAAAATCCCAAGCTGCAAGTTCTTAGATACCACAAATATTTATTACTTCTCTTATGGATAGCCCTTCTACGAATTTTTTATAATTATTTATTAATCGAAGTCGATTGTACATTATCTTAATAGATAATGTACAATAGACTTCGATTAATAAATAATTATAGCAGAGTGCGTAGAAGGGCTATAGATAAGATAAATAATAAATATTTGTGGTATATAATAATTTGCAGCAACTTGGACCCCGTGCATATTTGGCCAATTACAAGAGTTCATTAGGTATTGAAAATTAAAAAGTAATGTTATGTTACTGGCCAATTTTTACAACAGTCTCCCCAAAAATGCAATAATTGTATTTCTTCGTTCGTAAGATTATGTACCTTGGACGGAGTCTTGTAGACGAAGTTCTTTTCATACTTTGTTTTTTCTTTATCTGATTTGGACGAAGTACCAGAACATTTTTCAAAATCTTCAGCAGAGACGTATGTTATCGGCATGACGTCTGATTCAGAAAACAATACAACACATTAATGAAATCAGGATTGTTACTCATTCGGTAACTTTCACTTTTTCATTGAAAAGACCTATCTTGTGTCGTGAAATTGAAAGATGCTATGATATATTAAACCTTTTGTGTAACCATGTACAATTATAATACACCCTACTTAATATCAATAATCCCAAGTAGTATTTCTTTTGTGTCCATAATATTCATAATTTTCAACTAGCAGCGGGAAGGTAGCAGTAGGTAGGTAGTAATTATGAAGTAGTTGTGTGTGTCTATAAAATCCTATGATCAAGTATGAGAGAATAAATTGCCCATTGCTACCGGTTCAGACCATTCTAAGACCGAATCCTTGAAAAGTATCATAGTGTGTGTGTGTGTGTGTGTGTGTTTGTGGCCATCATCTCACCCAGATCAAAAACAAGAGGGCAATGTTGAAAGACATCCTAAAGATTGAGTAATCTCGGTTAAACTTCGTGATAATAAATCCTGGTATAAATGTAAAATTATACTTAGTACTTTTTTTTAGCATATAAAACATCTGTAAAAATAAAATGAGTGTATGCATTATTAAATTGCACAAGACACATGGTTTTCCAATGCTTATGAAAATATTAATTACCTACCTATATTATTATATTCTACCTAGTTTTGTAATTACTTATAAAACTTTGTAGGCTGTGTAGGTGTACCCACTTAGTAGATATAGTAGAATACCCCCTAGTGAAGTAAATATCCCGCATCGACTCTAAATAACGAGAGGAATGACAGAGCTTCGCAAAATTTATCACTGCTATCGACACCGGACGAAGTCGAACTGTTTGAAAGGCGTAGTGACTGAAGGGGAGATAGGAGGAACTGAAGCACAATGCAAGAGTTTCAGGAACGAGTTGGCTGTTGACGAGACCCCCACTTCGCTGCTATTTTTGTTTTCTCGTTCATTCGCCTTTAGTCAATCCACTTGTCGACATTGCTGTTGGAATGATGTGGTATACCTACCTACCATCCCAACTGACACGCCAGTGTATAGTATAGTATATATATATATATATATATATATATATATATATATATATATATATATATATATATATATTTGTCTATTTAAAAACAGCCGTATATTCACGTCCATCAATCCGCTGCAAAACCTGGATATCTTCAAATTTATTTGTGTTACATCCAACACCACAATGCATCATGTTCTGGAACCTTCATTAAGCACCTGAATTGGCCCGGATTATACATTTTTATCATAAATGGGTACACATTTCCCCTCTTGAGGCGAACTGATCAGAGGATCTGTGGCTAAATTCTTTCCTTAAAGACCTACAGTGATAAAATTTCGAATGAAGCGCTGTAGACACGTAGAATACAATTAAAGATGCGGAGACAAACTGATCAGCTGAAGGTTCTCCGAGACAGATTTTTTCCATCGGCCTATTCAAATACATTACCTGTTTCTAATTAAGGATTTTATTTAAAAAAATATACGTATATATTTATATTGTAAGAAAGAACACCACGAAACGACAAGGAGGGAGGAGGATCGTTTATTATGAAAACGCGAAATTCACACAACACAATCCTACTCACATCTCACATTCAAAGATGATTCGTTTCCATGCTTCAACTCATTTACATCATGCTGGTATAACAATAATATTTATGAAGCATCTTCCCAACACCAATCTCTCCCTAATTCAAGATGCTTTGCATTCATCTTCATTTTGGCTTTGCTGCACATATGGTCGAATGCGATCCACATTTACCACTAACTTCGTACGATTAGGCGTTAATATTCTCACAATTACATCAGAGGTGCACTTCACGATCTTACAAGGGCCAGTCCAGGGGAGTTGAAGTTGGGGAGAACGGCCGAAATATCGACGTGGGTAGTGTAACCAAACTTGGTCTCCCACTTGAAAGGTACTTCGTTCAGCAAGCCGATAGTAATGATGTTTTGCTTCTGCTTCTACTTTACCCAAGGTATGGCGTGAAATGTCGTGGGCATGCTGCAATCGTTGCCTTAGTTCAATTGCATACTGTGTGCGACACTTCCTTTCAGGAGCCACACCTGTAAGCATATCTGCCGGAACAGTCGATTCTTGTCCAAACACCATCATTGCACGAGAAAATCCTGTCGATTTGTGGGCTGAAGCTCGGTAGGCAAAAAGAGCAAGGGGAAGCCTTCCATCCCAGTCACGCTTATTATCTGCGACGATTTTGGAAAGCATTTCACAGAGGGTCTGGTTAAAGCGTTCAACTAATCCATCACTTTGGGGACGCAATGGGGTAGTCCGAGTTTTATTGATTCCCAGGATTTCTATCGCCTCCTTGAAACCCGTAGATTCGAAATTTGTACCTTGGTCTGAATGTAATTCAAGGGGGAGCCCAAATCTGGAAAATACATGGTACACAGGTCCATCTGCTTTGGTGCCTGCCTTTTGATTGGGAACTGCAAATACCTCTTGCCATTTTGAGGAATAGTCCATGACCACTACAATGTAAGTATTTCCATTGTGTGACTGAGGGAGAGGCCCAACATCATCAATAGCCAGCCGTTCAAAGGGTGCACCCACTGAAGGGCACTGCAGAAAATATAACATCGTGGAATAATTTGCAGCGTTTTACTATGCACCAGTTTTAATTTGCTCCTATGTTGATGATCAATTTTCCTGTCAACGTTCTAGCCTTTAATAAGAGCAAACAGATGAACTTGCAGCGATCCAAATCAAATTCTTTTAGATCAGGTGTGGGCTTTGACATGTTGTTGGCTAAACTTTAGTGTGCAAATACGGTTCGGGTGGGATTAGAAAATTGTAATATCGCTTATACATCCTCTCGGAAAATCCCAAGAAGATCCCCCCACTCAGCCGTTTGGCCGTGCATAGCATGGACGGACAAACAAATAGACGGAGTTTCATTCTTATAGATCTGATAATAGAGACTAGCCTAGTTTTCTTGCTAACTTCACTCACTCAGTATGGCTGTATAGATCCGATGGCCTTTACTGTTGAGTGGCAGGATCAAATTTTAATGTGGTAACGGATAGAAGATCGAGCGCTTGGCGAAAAAAACGAGCATTAAAATGGGCTTCTACTCCCCTCTCGCCCTCTAGCCCATGGTTCGGGTAGGAATAGAAAATTTTAAAATCGCTTATTCCCCCTTTCCGAGAAATCCAAGAAGAACCCCTGCCCCCCTCGTTGACTCACTTGAGTTTCATTCTTAAATAACGAGCCTAGTTTTTTCGCTCGCTTGATATGGGTGTATAGATCTCTCTACTGTTCAATGGGACATATAGAATGATTGGAAACGGTAAATCACCATGGGTGATTTGAAATGTGTAGGGGATGTTGCTGGTTTCACTCGCTAGGAGTCGGTTTTCTCGCTCACTCGGTGTGGGATGTATAGATGCGATGGGATATAGTCCCAATACCATCGAGACCTACAGCCCATGGTTCGGGTGGGTGTGGAAAATTTTAAAATATCTTACAATCGCTTTCAACATTAATTTCTTGTAACGTCGACTTATCAATCATATCGACTCGCAGTTTGTTCGTCTACTAATTCTATAAGTCCATGTTATATGTGAGGAAGTTATACTGCCCACCCAACTTGACAGACTTTTTTTTTTTAAATGAAATTACGTGCAAACAAATTAAATCTTATAAACATGTGGAACCACGAAAAGTTTATTAGGTTTAATAAAGATAGGCCATTATTCTATCTGCATAGAAGGGCTATCCTTTTCCCCCGGATGTTTTCTGTAGGACGTGTCTTTCAAAAGCGAGACCTTCCCCGTTCAAGCAAGAGGTTCTAATACGAAGTTCAGAGTACCGTAAGTTTTGACAGAATAGGAAAGGTGGTAGCTCGAAAACGAACTTTTTTGTCTACATTTTCGTTCACCACAATTGGAAAACACAATTTCATGCCTCAAAACTCGAATGGGACCAAATCGAAACTCCAACGAACATTTTAAGACCAACCTGAGCTAAAACCGTGGACATTCACTGGGCCTAAGGCGGAAAAAAAACCAGAGAGTGGAATGCATTTTTTTGTGATTTCCTGTACATTCTTGCTCATTTCTCTGGGAATACAGCATCTTTCGGCAATTCTGATGGCACCATCGTGTTCTACGGGTCCAGAAACGTAACTTTGTCGCTGACATACGAACTGCTCTCGATCAAATTTTAATGTGGCAGTGGACAGAAGATCGAGCGCTCGGGCAACAAATGCGCATTAAAAGAGGCTCCCACCTCCCTCCGTCCACCAGCCCATGGTTCGGGTGGGAGTAGAAAATTTTAAAATAGCTTATTTCCCCCTTTTGGAGAAACCCAAGATGATCCTCTCACTCGTATACTCCCCCTACTCAGCCGTTTAGACGTGCATAGCATGGACAGACAGACAAACAAACAAACGGAGTTTCATTCTTATAAATTAGTACCTATACGATGTTGAATAGAGTTGTTTCTCTCCCTAGAGATAGAGATACCTAAACATTTGTAATCAACCCCCCCCCCCCCCCGCCCCCCCGAAAAAACTTGGTTTAAGTTTTGTTTCATGTACCTACGTAGAATCGAAAAATCGGGGAGGGGGAAAAAAATCCGTCCGCCGCGCAGTGGAGCAAAACGGGCATTTTTAGGGACATTGCTGCAAAAAAAAAAAAAAAAAAAAAAAAAAAAAAATCCTAAGGGTTCGGGCCGCATTTATTCTGAATATACAGGGTGATTCAAAAACAATGAACTACAGACTGAAGTATCTGGAGACGAAGTTTTACTTTTTTAAACTACTTCCTAACTCCAGTTTTTCCTAAGAATCGCTAACAAAAGTAGATGAAATGACAGTTTTTCTACGATTGAAAGTAATGAAAGTTCGATGACAATTGGTCTGATACAGGTTTTGGGGTTTTGAGAGTTCCTGATACTAAATTTTGAGCGAATGAAAATCAGGAGAAAAAAAATCGTTCAAGTTTTTGGACTACCCACAAAGGGGGGAGTACTGAGTGACACCTCAATTTAAAGATTTTTTAGTGCTGAACACGATGGTGGAACCAGAATTGCGATATCTTATTCCGTTCTCGGAATAAGCGGAAGAAGCGAATTTTTCCTAAACCTAACTTTAGAAAAAATCGCGCTTCCTCCTGGTTCATAAGTTCCAATCCGAGAACGGAATAAGATATCGCAATGCAATTCTGGTTTCACCATCGTGATCAGCACTAAAACATCTTCTAAAAAATTCCAATATGACCGTATGAGCGATTTTTTTTAAATTTGAGCACTTTCAGGGCAAAAAATTGTTAACTACCAACTTGTATGGAAAATATTTTATTTTCTTTTTACTGGTTTAAGCCGCACCATCAACCATAAGGGTCATTAGCGGCATTGAACAAGGTGTCCAAAGGGACACTGTAAGTGGCACGATTCCAAGGGGGTCATGCTACCCTCCAACACCAAACGGAATGCCATCACGGACTCCACTGGAAAATCGGAGGAGGTCAAAATAAGGGGTACAGTGATGAACACTGTTGAGCCACTAGAGCGGATAAAAAAAAAATAACAATAACAAATAAAATAAAATAAAATAATGCAACTAAGACTAGATCTAGAATAGGCTTATAACTAAATATATGATACTATATATAATCGCCAAAGTGAAATAAAACCATGACAGATTGAACAAAAATATATCACAGATCAGATATCACAGTTCGTAGTAGAGCTCAGCGCTCTCAGGTACGACAACAAGGACTGGACCTTGTCTGTTCCAGATAAAACGTCAACTCACTGAGGAGCCTATTCGGCCAATAAACTCATACTTAATAATATTCTACAATTCAAAACATACATTTGATTTTTAGCAATTTTTCAGACTTTTAATCAATTTTTCAGCAAATATTAATGAAATTCAAGTAAATTTTTCAGCATACATTTAATTGTGTTCTAATTCGTTGTTGAATAACTGTTATTGACTAAAATTTTCAAAAACAAAATAAATAAATAAATTAAATAAATAAATAAATGAATTTAACAATTTTAAGCCGTTTAAGCTATAGTGATTTTTTTAGTATAGTAATTTTTTTGAAATTTGACCAATTTAATGTGCTCAAAAAGTGTTGGCATCTCAATCGTAAGGAGAGTGATCTAGTAACCGTGTTTATTATGTACATATGAAAAAGCGATAAACTCTAGAATCGTTTCACAATGCCTCAAAATGGATTTCGACGAAGAAAATTTCCAAAAACTTTAATTTTAAATTTTTTTGAGCCATTGCAATATCCTCATTTTCTACGAAAATTCGCTGATGAGGTGTCACTCGGCAAAAAATTTTTCGAAGTACCCAATACTCTCCCCTTTGGGTGGTCCACAGTCCACAAATCAAAAAATGTTGAATTTTTTTCCTGGTTTTTAGTTTCTTAAAATTCAGTGTTAGGCACCCTAAAAACGCTATCAAGTTTCACTTTGATATCTCAAAAGCTGTTGGAAAAAGTTAAAGGATGGGGGGGGGGGGGGGTTACTTTTGGGACACCCTGTATGGGTACTACCGCCCTCCATTCGACTCCTATCGGGAAACAGACCTCACCTATCGATTCAGCGCGAAAAAATACTTCTAAAATGTTCAAGTTAAACATTTTAGTATATGTATTAACGGGGGGAAACAGCAAGTCCCTCAAAAAGGCCGTTTCTCCCCTTTGTGTGCCGCCTGAAGCTTGTCTCTGAGCCTACTGGGTCAAAGTTTATGAAAGTCAGGTCAAAAATCATACTTCAGTCGGGTATACGCCAGTAATCTCGTCATTACTTACGACCAATCCTAAGGAGTGAACGTCAAGGGTTGCATTTTAAAAAGTCGACATCTTGAAAACTTTTGAAATAAAAGGGCTGTTTTTTCATTCGATATAGTTGGAACTCATATTATATTGAGTGGAACGACCAGTAGCATTGTAGGGGAGATCGAGGCAACATGAACCAGGGGCAAGACGAATCAACCGCCACCTTGTGTATTGAAAAAGAGGGAAGTTTGAATTCATCCTTATTGTGTTATTGGCACACCCCTATGTCCCTATAACTTTGTCGGGGGACTCAATTCCATCCATACTAACTTTTTCTGTATGCTTTTTGTAGTAAGGAAGTCTATATTTTTGATCTCTAGCTGGATCGATTGCAGCTTAAACACTCCATAAAAAGCAAAAGCATTTCTCGTCATTTTCGTTTTTAACGTTGGTAATACCTACCTTGGAGTTAGAAAGTGAGGCAGGGGTGGGAATGAATGAAGTGGCACACAAACGGTTCACATTTCATCACATATAGATTGGTATAAAAAAATTTTGGAACGTCCACCCACTTCTATCTCGTTCGATTGTAGCAATGCATTCTAGAATTTTCGCTACTGAGTCTTAACACAATTTGTCAAGAGCCTCTTGAAACAGTGGGAGGGTCAGAGACTCTGGACCAACAGGCCTCCGTAATAGATCAGAATAATGTGTAGGTAAGTTAAGTTCACAAGCTCGCATGTCAATAATATAAAAATCGTAAACCAAACCTTTAAGTGAAATACAGATTAGTTGGACAAATCTAGATCAGAATTATTATGATTAAAAATATGTTTCAATGGTTAAAATACAAAAAACATAGGGGGAAAGAAAATTTAGTGCCCTGATGGATTCAAACTTGAGACCCTCTACTCCGCAGGCGAGAGCTATATGCCTTGTACTTTTCAAGTGGTTTTTTCATTTTATTTTTTGCTTTTCATTTCTTTTGTATTAATTTATGGTTTTTAGTTTATTAAATTATTTTCTTGGATAGCTGACATCGTCCAGTTATATTTTGATAATGCACCACAGACTCAGTTTGATAGGTAGGTAATTTTTGATGGACCAGTGATCTGCGTAGAAGGGATAAATAAAACAGAAATGATAAACCTTTGTGTTTATTTGCAGCTGTTTGATGAATGGTACGGGGAGGAGATCACAGGGATTCATGCTCTGAAAATCTCTAATTTTTTCGATGTTGTCGACTCAAATGATTGTTCCTAAACACAGACATTTTCAAGCAGACTCTGAAATAAATAGGTACGTCATCAGAATTGTTTTGTATTCTTCATTTACTTTTATATTTTATTATTGTGTTATAGCCCACATTTTTAAATATTAAATTAATGATTAGCAATATACAGATGTTTCCAACAGCAGCTCCAAATGGAGGGGGATGCTGAGGGTGATTAAATGATAGGATACCTTGTGTTATCAGGCAGGGTACAACAGGGTACCTACAACTCTTACAGCCTCCAACTGAATGCTTCATGACGCCTAGAGGGCGAAAAGTCTGAGATTGGCACTTTAAATATTCAGTGTAAGGGTCTGAGGCTGGTGAGGGGGCACTTTACCCTTCTCCCCCTCCTCCTTAGTGTCAGAGGCTCAGTCGTTTGCAGAACTGGGGATGAGCATCTAGGCCCATAGGAACGCAAGTTATACCAATGGAAGGATCCCTTCCTGTGGAATTATGTGGTGAGATGGAGCCGGAACTGACAGTTAATAATTTTTTTCCAAGGATAATATCATAGTTAACTAGCTGGTCCTAAAGATAGAAACGAAGATGGATTTGCATTTGGCACTGGTGAGATGGAACGTGTATATTTGACGTTTTGAATAACTATATTGACCCTACACTAATTACGAAATTGGTGTAATTTAAGGTGAGATCACAATGATATGTGTTTAAACATTGTTAGGCACATCTTTAATTTAGTACCTATCTCAAAATTAATTGTTCAAGATTCTGCAGTGATAAGTGCTTATTCAGGACAGATGCAAGATGAACTAAAGAGCGCTGCAAATTATTACATAAAAATTAATTTCATAAAGTAATAAAATAATAAATTTGTTGGTTTACGTAGCAATGTAAGATCCAATTTGTAAAATCCAAAAAATGAATAAAAAACAAAACCTCCACCGTCCAGTGCTATTTCCCGAATCTACTGGACTTATAAAACTTTGGGCAAGAATCAATTGTATATATTTGATTGGGCAAGAAGTTTATTTGTATATATATTCACTGGCAAATTATTCAATTTACGGCCACTTTTCAACACGGCGGACAAATTGAGTCACTGCGCGATAACGCTGGTACTAATGCTCGAATTCACAAAGTTTTAATTTTTATTTACCACCCCGAAAATTCTTTATTTCGCTCCGATATGATCTTTTTCAAAGCTCTCAAAATTTTCGAGTTATTCAGTGATGAAGGGCCGGATCGTCAGTTCTGTCACTGTCCCCAGGACACAAAGGTGAACTGTACTTTAAAATATTTACTTTGAGCACTGAACTTCTGAATGTTTCTGATATACCGATAATATATTACATATGCCCTCTCTTAAATCCAACAGAAAGTGGGCGAGGAATATTTTTTCCCCAATTTATATTAGGCTCGGAAGTGTTGTCACCCAAACGTTGAATTCAGGGGCAGCCCCTTTTTGGCGGCGCGTGTGGCGGTTCGGGAAATATCCGGAAGAGCGCCCTGCTGCTATCAACATCTTCAGTTGAATTTGAAGTTCCATCGAAAAATGCCGTAGGTAAGTCCAGCAGCAGATTTTTCTCATAATCAGGGTATAATAAACGCAAAACCGTTGCGTACCTTTATTGTTCATCATTCCTGTCACTTGTTTTTTCCATATTTAAGCATTACAAAAAAACGTTTTAAGCAGGGGAGGTAGTATTTCCATGGAGCACGAATTCAACCAGAGACTCAAAACAGTTGTAAAATCCAATATGGCTGCCAACTGAACAGTAATGTGCGAAAACGTCATTCCTGTCACGGTCAGTTCTGTCACGTGACAGGACCTGACAGTGTGTGACAGGAATGACGATTTTTATTCAGTTCTTTCGTTCATTCTTTTTGCTCCTTTCAACCAACATTATGAGCTTCGCAACTTTTAAATCCTTTGTAGAATTCATATTCCCAATACAAAATTAATTTCAAAGTGGGGTTTCCGTTTTTTAGCCTTTTTTTTACGGGTTATTGAAATCTGTAACGACTGTTCGGTAACGTGCTTTTAGCGAATTTTCTTAGAAAATGATGCTATTGGAATGACTCCGAAAATTTTAAAATAAAAATGGTCTTCATCAAAATCTGTTTTGAGGCATTTGAAATAATTCCTGAATTTTAACGCCTTTTTATTTGTATATAAATGTACATATGTGTCATTCCAAACGATAAGTCTCGATAGGATTGAGATAAAAACCTCGTTCTTCCACCAAAAATTAAGCATTCCAAAAGAAAGGATGAATTTGTTGGACAACACTTTTTGAAAACAGTAAATTGGTCAAATTTCAAAAAAGTACCTACTAAAAAATCACAAAAATTACAGAACCGGCTAAAAATGGTTAAATTTATATTTTTTTAGCAGAATATTACTCAAAAAAAGTTTATCAACCATGACCAAGGTCATTTAAAAATTGAAGCTCAAACTTTTGCTGAAAATTGTACTCAAATTTCATCATAAAGTGTGCTAAAAAGTCGATAAAAATTTTAAAAAAATCTAAAAACTCAAAATCTTTGTATAGAAGATTATTTTTTACAACAAGTTTTTTCACAATAAAATTAATTGGTAACAATTTCTTTGCGCACAAACTTCTCAAATTACAACTTAATTTAACAGAAGTGTGATACGATAATTATGGAAAATTCGCTCATATGATCATGCTGGAAGACTGGAACTTTTTTTTCTGTTAGTAACCCATGTTCTACTTCAGTTCTTTGATATTAGGTATGGATATATAATTGGGCATTACATATTTTCCAGGTTTCCCTTTTTCTGCGCATCTTAATTCTCGTTTTTACAATTTTCAGTCTTCAGAATGGCTCCTCAGAAGAAGAAAGAAACAGCAGAAAAAATAAGAAGAAGAAGCGAAAAAAGATGTTTCCCCTTGTTTTACTGGACAATGACACATTTTTGTTGGTTCTTTATACTCAGTAAGTGTTCTATTTTTGATCTACCTATTAGGTGAGAATTTTGAAATGTTGAACAAATTTGCTATCCTGTAATTTTTCTTGTCTATTTTTGATATTTTTGCGTTTTGTTCCTTTTTATAGTTCAGTTTCCTACATATTTCTCAGTAAATCTCTTTATAAATCTTGTTCCTAGGTAACTTATTTATATTTCTGCAAGAGAATAGATTCAGACTGATCTCTACAGTTGGTCGCATCTACTGTCCTTCCTATATGACTGAACTTCTCTTCGTCGTCAATAGTTGAAATATTTTAAGTGTTCTAAAGAATTTTGTAATAAATAAAATATTTTCTACGAACCTCCCGTGTACTTTGATCTCCTTTCAGGTCTTATTGTATGTGAATGCATACATTAAATTATGCTGGACACCCTCTTTAGTTCAGATCCGGTCATTTCTGTCACATGTTAGTCAGTTCTGTCACACTGCATAAAACACTCATAAGTATTCTTTAAAATGAAATTTCAAATGATCCCCTATCACATCTTCTTCCAAAAGATCTTCTTTTGTAGCTACCGTCTTTGAATGAAATGTCATCTTCTTTAATTGTACTCTATATGTAATATAAGATATGTGAGAATGAAATTGACCATCAAAACCGTAAAAAACTGAAAAATTCTTTAATTGAAAAATTATGCTCAGCAGACATTGCCGCAAGTAATACCAGACTTAAACGAAAAACCAACAACGAGAACTTCAGAGTGACTTCATCATCAAATACAGGCGTGACAGGACTGACACTTCGCAACAACTTTTAGAGCTTCTACTTGGAGAAATAAATTGAAAAACTCAAAATTCAGCTCGGCCGTTTTAGGGATGGGTTCCCAAACGTTTTCTTGAACGAAAAAAAGTTTTTCCAGCGGATTTTAATTACATCGGTTTGACAAAATTTTCTTGAGTCAATTTGTCCGCCGTGTTGAAAAGTGGCCTTACATGAAGTAATAAAGATAAAAAGAGCAAAAAGATAAAATTTAAGGACTGAAATAAAAATCACAATCTTGAAAACTTTCAAGGTAAGGGCTAGATTTTTGGCTGTCATTTATAGATATCATCCCAAAGAATTGAATTAAACCACCTGGTATAATACCTATAGGTATAATACATTATATAGACGTTTCTTCGAACTTCTAGTTGACCGTAAGTTGTGTGGGACCCAAACTTTTGTGTAGGTATTTGCGCCATGCTACAAAGCAGGGTGTGCAGCTGCTCAAGGTTCTTTCGAACTATACCTACCTAGTTAGGGTGCCCAAGAGGATGTCCTTCGAATGATATCCATGCAGAATTGTGATCACGCATAGATTATGGGTCTGCAGTATACGGGTCAGCAGAAAAGTCTTTGCTGCGTAAACTGGAACCTTCCCTTAAACAAGGGTCTTCCGTACTACCCATGCAGGGTTCCTTCAGGTGCTTGGGCATAGCTAACCACTCAGAATTCTGCGAAATATGCTAATGCACTGGGCATCCCCTGTATGACATGGTTGAGCTACTCCCTCCCCTGGATGAGACTCATTGTGGGCTCCAAATATGAACTCGCCCCTTTGGTATTCGTGTTGGAGCTCACCAGTTGGGATACATATTGAAAGAAACCCTCTGGTCCCATATGAAGTGCCCCCCTCATTTTGGGGCTGGTACAGGTTGCATGTTGACCTTCACAAATGGATCGGGGTCAAGGCCATTAGGTACATCCCCACTCATCCTCAGATACCGCTACAATGAGGCGATCCAGTGATATGCCAGGCTCACTCTCCTGTTTACGGATGGTTTAAAGACACCTGATGGTGTTGGCCCCAACTTCCAAGTCAAGACACTTACCACCTGTTGCTTCTGTGTTCAAAGCAGAGCTGCGCTCAGTGACTATGGCAGTTAGCCACAGCCAGTTCTTGGAAATCATGAGATCAGTAGTGATTCACCAAGTACCACTGATGCAATTGCAGAATATTCTCAAGATCCCTTAATACAAAGGATATGTGAGGGCCAAAACCCTGGGCTTAACTTTTTATGTGTGTGCCAAAAGCCACGAGGGTGTTCATGGCCTCTGGAGTGGAGGGTACCGTACTCGAACCCCCTTCGCCCCTCCAGCCTCCACACCCATATCCAAAGTCCCTCACTAAACAACGACAGAATGTAAAGCAACTCTTAGCAAGCTGATTGGTCAAGAGTTCGTACTGTTCTTATACTTGCCCTCCAATATTACTTAGAAACGGTATCTTTCTTATCAATTAACCTTTTTCGAGAAACTTATCTATTACGAGATCATTAAAATTTGATGACGGAGCAGATTTGCGTTTTGCCACCCGTTATTTCTCAATAGACATTAAAATGAGATCAGACAACCGTTGTTGCGCTTGTGTGGATCTCAGATGCGTTCGTGTGCTTTTGAAATGAACGTTTTAAAGATGCAGTGGTGCTTTGGATAATCAAGATGAGTTTTGCTAGTCTGAAATCTTCGGGTGAAACCCATAGCATGCGTCAGCAAGATATTTAAAACCGATCATGAATTTCTTTACCACCAAAGTCCTTGTCTTTGTAAAGGATAGTTAATTAGTTTTTTTGGCTCAATGGAGCCGAATCTTTTGTAGGTTGAAACAAGGCAATTGAGAGCATCATGCGGAAAACTATTTTGGAACATTCCAAGTTTTTCCGAGTCGAGGAGAGCGAAGAAAACCGTGAGCTTCAAAATTTGCAAACCCTTGGGGAGTTCGCATGATAGCAATGACTAGTATTTCAAAGAAAATCTTATTGTAGGTCATTTCTAGTAGGTATGTTAACTCGATGCTTTGGATTGGCTAAACCTTCAACTTTGCCTGCGTACTCGGTTACTTTAAGCCAAATTGGAGAAAAACCTTCGCTCTCCATGAATTTTTGTTTAAAAATAGAAGGCGTGGAAAGCAATTCAAACAAATATTAGAACTACAGCCAGATAACCAATGATACCTACCTACTGTAGATTTCTCTTACAAAATGTCCTGTATACTTACAATTGCATTCCTTCTCAAATTTGTCAGATTCAGTAGTGGGGACGTTGAACGGCCCATCCTGATTATGTCACACTTCTGTTCAAAATGACGCGAACTGAACGAGCGACGAACTATAGAACGATTGACGCAACAATTCTCCGTTCTCAAGTAATCAAGTCCAACAGAATCCGCCCGAATTCATGTTTTCAGATTTTATTCTCTTAGTTGTTTACCTACCTACTACCTTTTACGTCTTCTTCTTTTTGGCGCTACCCGCGGTACCCCTAATTCTATGCACCTGGTGATAACTCTTTTGAGATGTTCCCTATACGCTGAGGACTAAATCTCCTATCCGCAACATTAGGCATATTCCATTATTCGGAACAAACAATGGCAGTTCGAGGTCATTGGTCTGCATGGTGTCCTCCATGACGTGTGTCCGTTAGATACTTTTGTTAGAGCTGCTGGGCTCTACTACGAACAGTGATATCTGATCTGTGATATATTTATGTGTATCTGGTCATAAATTACTTTCTTTCTTTACTATTTACTAGCCGGTTTCCCACATGCACGAGTCATTTTACCTGTCAACTCACCCACGTGCCCCAAAAAGGCTTCATTTCAAATTTCAGCAATCCGGTTTCAACTTGTACCTAACTAGGTAATTTTTAACCAAGCGCCTTAGTTACGTCAAAACTATTCCCGACCAATATTGCTGGAGTTAAGGAGTTTTGACATCAATTTTTGGACATCTATCTTTACGAATAAAATATTCGTCTCAACCCACCAAAACCTGTTTGGCGTCGTTGAATTTGTTATCAAAAGTTCTTTACGCGTGAACCCACTCCACCCACATTTGATGTGAAAAGGTCGACGCATGTCCAGTTTTCTTTTATTACAAAGTCGTTTACTCGGGTGACATCGTTAAGGAAAGCAGAGTTCTCGATGAGGGAGTAAGTCTGGAGGGTTACGTACAGCCTAAGTTCTCCGAAACTTGCTCGTCAATTTGCGCCCACTCACATGCAAATCGGTGCAGTCTTTCGGCCCTGATGCTCGAACAAACAGAGTCATTTTTACCTGGTCATTTTAGCCAAATCCACCTTGTCGTTTCACCCAGTAGTCCCGACATGGCTTCATTTCAAATTTCAAATATCAAGTTTCAACTTGCACCTAATTAATTTGTCAACCTAGCGTCCCCTCACTAACTCAATATAACCTTAGTTACATTAAAACTATTCCCGACCAACATTGCTGCAGTTACTTAGTCGTTTTGAATATCAGTTTTCGAAGATCTGTCTTTACGAATAAAAACTGCTCGGCTCAACCCACCAAAATTGTTTTGGTATCGTTGAATTTGTTATAGAAAGTTCTTTGCGCGTGAACCCACCATACCCACATCTGACGTGAGAAGGGACGTCGTTAGGGAAATCCGATTTCACGATGGAGGAGTAACTCTAGAGGATTGTATAGCATAAGTTCTATTCCGGAACTTGTTCGTCAATTTACGCCCACCATAATGAAAAACGATGCAGCCGTTCAGCCCTGATGCTTACACAAACAAATGCTCATCCAAGACATAAATGCAGATCATAATCTACCATCAATTAAATTTCAGATTATTTGTGTCAGTACAGCAAGGGAAATATCACCTACAACATAGGAAATGCTTTTTACCACAGAGAGGCTCCGGCTACTCCGGTACCTACCCGCTCACCTATCTTTCACGTCATATTGCAAGCCCACCATCATAATTATAATTTTTTTCTTTGTTCTCCAATACTTCCACAAAAATAAACAGTTTAGGATTATTATATACCTACTAGTAGGAAATCCCGTTGTTTGAAATACAACAATCGTAAGAATGAGGATACCCTAATAGAAAATGCCGTTTAAATTTTCAACTTCGTAAGCATAATCAAGAAGGTATTAGGGTCAGAGAGTAATCAGCTGATCATGATGGCTATATACCTTGTCATTGTAACCAAGCAGTTCGAAGTAGGCTCCATTTCAAATTGCAGAGTATTGTGCAGATAGAAGTTAGCTTTAGAGTTTACTTTACTGATCCATATAGTTTATAACCTGCCTATATGTATTTAAAATAATCTAAATGGCTTTGACTAATGGAATAATTCTCTCTTTTAATACAATCATTATTATAATTAGCATTAGATCTGCCCAATACAGAAACACAGAGGCCACTGATGTAAAAGAATGAAATTGCAAAATAAAAGTTAATAAATAGGTATTTATTTATTTCACAAAAAGAAGTAATAAGTAAATCAAAATAAATGGAGAGAGAATGAGAATTATTGTTTCTGCTGAAATTCCAACTACATAGCAAGGCGAGCCTGTTTAATGAGAGGTTCATTTCGATTTCATTTTACTTCCACCTTGAGCATCGGCGAAACATTGGAGGGACGTGGAACATGCTCCATTCCGAATTTCCGCTTAATAGGTTGTATAGCAAAGAACTTAGTTCTGGATCTCACTCAGTTGATCAGGGGGTACTAAACTTCATGTTTTGTCTGACGGCGTTCCAAGGGTACGTAATTTCAAATTATAGATTCATAGGTTGAATAGCGAAGAAATTAAATCCAGAGCCCACTCAGCTGATCTAGGGGGCTTCAGACTCTATCATTCATATTTAGATGTTTCATGAGGCCTCCATTTCAAATTTCAGCTTCATAGATCTTAAGTAGCACAGTATATAGCTCCGAATCTCACTCAGCTGATCCGAGTGGCTCTACTTTTCATGATTCGTTTCTTGATTACTCAAGAGGCCTCCATTACCAATTTCAGCTTTCATATGATGAATAGCAAAGGAAATAGCTGTGGAGCTAACTCAGCTGATCCAGGGAGCATCACACATTACGATTCACTTTAAGATGTTCCAAGAGGCCTCCATTTCAAATTTGCAGCTTCATAGAGGTTAAAAAGCAAAGAAAATAGCTCCAAATCTCACTCAGTATATCTGGATGGCTCTAGACTTTATGAGACATTTTTAGACGCCCCAAGAGGCCTCCATATCAAGTTTCAGCTTTCATAGATTGAAGAGCTAAGATAATTGCTCTGGAGCTAACTCAGCTGATCCGGGGAGCAGCAGACATTTCGATTCATTTCAAGAAGTTCCATGAGGCCTCCACTTCAAATTGCAGCTTAATAGATGTTGAATAGCAATGGCCATACCTCCGTATCTCACTGAGCGTATCTGGGTGGCTCTAGACTTCATGATTTATTTCCCGAGAAACCTTCATTTCATGTTTCGGCTTTCATAGGTTGAATAACAAAGAAAGAGATCGCTCCGGAGATCGCTCAGCTGGTCAGGGTGGCTTATGACCTCATGATTCATTTCTAGAGAGGCCAAGAGGCCTCCATTTAAAATTGCAGCTTTCATAGGTTGAATAACAGAGAATATGACACCAGTGTCCACTCGGCTGATCTAGGGAGCTTCAGGCTTTATAAATTACATCTAGACGTTCCAAGAGGCCTGCATTTCCAATTTATCCTAAATAGAGGTTAAATAGCAAAGATCATAGCTCCGAATTTCACTCAGCTGATGTCGGTGGCTGTAGAGTTCCTGATTCGTTTCTAAACATCCCACGAAGCCTCTATTTGACATTTCTGCTAACATAGGTTGAATACCAAAGAAATTAACTCCGGTCCCCACTCTGATGATCTAGGAGGCTTCAGACTTCATAATCAACTTCTAGAGGTTCCAAGAGGCCTCCATCTCAAATTTCAGCTTCATAGATGTTAAGTAGCAAAGTACATAACTCCAAATCTCACTCACCTGACCTGTGTAGCTCTGGACTTCATGATTCGTTAGGTACTAGATGACCCAAGAGACCGGATTCGAATTTTGGATTTCACAGATTGAACAGCAAAGAAATTAGCTCTGATGCTCACTCAGCTGATCTGGGTGGTTTTAGACTTCATGATTTTTTTTCACCTGTTCCCGAGGCCTCTATTTCCAATCTGAGCTTCATAGGTTGAATAGCAAATAAGAGAGCTTGAGATTTGTTTTTAGACTTCCCAAGGGTTGTGCATTTGAAATATCAGCTTTATAGATTGAATAGCATGGAACAGAGGTGCGAATCTCACTCAGCTGGTCGGGGTGGCTCTATACCTCATAATTCATTTCTGCACGTTCCTAGTGGCCTCCATTTCAAATTTCAGCTTTCATAGGTTAAATAGCAAAGAAATCAGTTTTGGAGCTAACTCACTGAGCCGGGAAGAATCAGACATACGATTCATTTCAAGATGTCCAAATGGTTCTCCTTTTCAAATTTCAGCTTCATAGGTTGAATAGCTAAGCTGATCCGGGGAGCTTCAGATATTCTAGAATTGCAAGGGTTCTCGAATTTAAATTTTATCTTCATCGTTTGGTAAGCAAAGAAAATAGGTCAGGATCTCACTCAGCCGATCTGGGTGGCTCTGGAATTCATGATTCATTTTTACATGTCCCAAGAGGGCTCCATTTCAAAATTTTTTCTTCATAGGTTGAACAGCAAACAAATTAACTCCGGTGCCCACTCAGCTGATCTAAGGGGCTTCAGACCTAATAAACAACTTCTAGGGGTTCCAAGAGGCCTCCATATAAAATTTCAGCTTCATAGATGCTAAGTAGCAAAGAACATTGCTCCGAACCTTACTCAGCAGATCTGGATAGCTCTGAACTATATTATTCGTTTCTAGACCTCCCAAAAGACCTCCATTTCTAATTTAAGCTGTAACAGACAGAAGAAATTTTAATCCGGGGAGCTTCAGACATAACGATTCGTTCTCCATTATAAATGTCAGCTTCATAGGTTTTATAGCTCAGCTGATCGAAGAAGTACCAGATATTATAGATGTATCAAGGGTTAATCATTTCAATTTTCAGCTTCATAGATTGAATAGCAAGGAACATAACTCTTGATCTCACTCGGCTGATCTGGGTGGCTCTAGACTTCATGATTCGTTTCTACATGTCCCAAGAAGCATTCATTTCATATTTCAGCTTCATAGGTTGAATAGCAAAGAAATTACATTTAGAGCTCACTCCGGGGAGCATAGGATGTTACGATTCGTTTCTAGACTCCCCAAGGAATGTCCATTTCAAATTTCAGCTGTCATAGGTTGAATAGCCCATCTGATTTGGCGAGCATCAGAAATTCTCGATGTCCCAAGGTTTCTCCATTTCGAATGTAAGCCTCATCGGTTGAATAGCAAAGAACATAGCTCCGAATCTTACTCAGTTGGTCTGGGTGGGTATAAACTTGATGATTAATTTCTAGAGGTCTCTAGAGGCCTCCATTTCAAATTTAAGCGTCATAGAGGTTAAATATCAAGAAACATACCTCCGAATCTCACTCAGGCGATCTGGGTGGCTCTAGACTTCCTGATTCCTTTCTAGACGCCCCAAGAGGCCTCCATTTCATATTTTAGCATTCTATGTTAGAGGAGTAGCCATGGAATTAGGTCTAGTGCTCTTTCAGCTGATCTGGAGAGCTTCAGAAATTACGATTCGTTCCTAGATGTCCCAGGGTTTCTACATTTTAAATTTCAGCTTCATAGGTTGAATTGCAATGAACATGACTCCGAATCTCACTCAGCTGATCTGGTCTGGCTCTAGACCTCATGATTCGTTTCTAGACATTCCAAACGGCCTCCATTTTGATAGCTGTAGAGCTAACTCAGCTGATCCGAAGAGCATCAGATAATACGATTTATTTCTAGATGTTCCAAGAGACCTTCATTTCAAAGTGCACCCTCAACGAGATTAAATAGAACATGGCTCCGAATCTCCCCAGCTGATCTGGGTTACTCTAAAGTTCACAATTCATTTCTAAACGTCCCAAGAGGTCTCTATTTCAAATTTCACCGTTCATAGGTTGAGTAACAAAGAATTTCGTCCTGGAGCTCACTCAACAGATTTGGGAAGCATCAGGCGTTACGATTCCTTAATAGATGTCCCAATGATCCTCCATT
Source organism: Adelphocoris suturalis (assembly GCA_030762985.1). Lineage (NCBI taxonomy): Eukaryota > Metazoa > Arthropoda > Insecta > Hemiptera > Miridae > Adelphocoris > Adelphocoris suturalis. The sequence continues at coordinate 101,379,599 of CM061040.1, forward strand.
TCGAATTTCAGTTTCATAAGTTGAATAACAAAGAACACCGCTCCGAACATCACTCAACTCACATAGCTCCGAATCTCACTAAGCTCACATAGCCCGGAACCTTTTGATTCGACTCTAGAGCTCCCAAGAGGCCTCCATTTCAACTTTAGGTTTTCATAGGTTGAATAGCAGAGAAATTAACTGCGGTGCCACTCAGCAGATCTAGGGAGCCAGACTCTATAGTTCATTTCTAGATGTTCCAAGAGGCCTCAATTTCAAATTTCAGCTTCATAGAGGTTAAATTTCAAAGAGAATTGCTCGGAATCTCACTCAGCTGATCTGGGTGGCAATAGACTATATGATTCTTTGCTAGACGTGCTGCGGGGCCTCCACCGATTTGCAGCATGATTGGTAGGGTAGCCATGGAATTAGCTCTAGAGCTTTATAGGATGAATAGCAAAGAACATAGCTGCAAATCTCCCACAGCTAGTCTGGGTCGCTCTAGACCTCATGATTCGTTTCTAGAAGTTCCAAGAGGCCTCCATTTCAAATTTCAGCTCTCATAGATTAGATAGCTCAGCATATCCGCGGAGCACTAGACATTATAGATGTCCCAAGGGTTCTCGACCTCAAATTTTAACCTCATAGGTTGAATGGCAATGAACATAGCTATGGATCTCACTCAGCTGATCTGAGAGCTCTGAACTTCATGATTTGTTCCTAGACGCCCCAAGGGTAATCCGGTTCTTATTTAAGTTTCAAAGATTTAATATAGCGAATAAATTAAATCCGCTACGCCTCTTCTTTAGTCTCGTTTATGTGTGTCAATATTTAATAACTTTTTTCACTCACAGGTTCCAGTAACAGTGTGTTCCACGCAGAAACATAATTCGAGGCCTTTCCTACCCGTAAAAAGACTTCAATCAAGCCTACTCCTCTGTAATATAATGATAGTTGACTGTCAACAAATCGCCAAGAAACTACAGCGATTGTTATGACACAGTATACCTTCTTGTTTGATAAGGCTGGCTCTGCACCTTGTCATTCTCAACACGCCAATGTCAATGTATATATATATATTTGTGAAAATGAGATATTCTACGTTTGTCTCTTGATGACTTTTGGGTTTCGTTCTGATAATTTGTATAACTGTGTTTAGTTAAAATTGAATAAACTGTTCGTTTCAAGTTATATATAGGTATATAATTTATGTAATATAAAATTATATATATATAATTTTAATGGTTTTGGCTTATGGAATGATTCTGTATTTTTATACATTCATTATTATAATTAGCGTAGCCTCAGCTCATTAAGAAACACAGATGCCATTATTGCGCTAAACGATCAGATCAGAGATTGCTTATTAAACGTGAAAAACATTGGTGTTTATTATCACAAAAAGAAGTGGTCAGCAAATCGAAGTAAACAGCGAAATGAATGAGAATCATTGGTTGTGCTTCATATCAAAGCGAGCCAGTTTAATGAGAAGTTGATTTCGTTTTCATTTTGCTTTCACCTTAAGCTTCGAAGAAACATTTGAGGAACGTGGAACACGCTACATTAACAATTTCGGCTTGATGATAGGTTGAGTAGCAATAATTTTTTTTCCGGATCTTACTCAGCTGATCTGAGAGGCACTAAATTTCATGATTCGTCAGTAAACGTACTAAGGGATTTCCATTTCAAATTTTACTTCTCATGTTGAATAGCAAGGAAATTAACTCCGGAAACCACTCATCTAATCCAGGGGCTTCAGACTTCCTAATTCATTTCTAGATGTTTCAAGAGGCCTCCATTTCAAATTTAAGCTTCATACAGGTAGCGTAGCAAAGAACATAGTTCCGACTCTCACTCAGCTGATCCGGGTGGCTCTCAACTTCATGATTTGTTTCTAGACTTCCCAAGAGGCCTTAATTTCAGCTTTCAGAGGTTGAGTAGCAAAGAAAATAGCTCTGTAGCTAACTCAGCTGATCCGAGGGACATCAGACATTACGATTCATTTCTAAATGTTCCAAGGGGCTTCCATTCAAATTGCAGCTTCAAAAAGGTTAAAGAGCAAAGAACATGGCTCTGAATCTCACTCAGTTGATCTGGGTCGCTTTAGACTTCATTATTCATTTCTAGACGTTTCAAGAGGCCTACATTTCAATATACCGCATGATAGGTAGAGTAAAAATGGAATTAGCTCTAGAGCTCACTAAGCTGATCCGAGGAGCTTCGAACGTTACGATTCATTCTTAGATGTCCTAAGGGTTCTCCATTCTAAATTTCAGCTTCATAGGTTGAATTGCAAAGAACAAAGCTCCGAATTCCACTCAGGATCTGGGTGGCTCTAGACTTCATGATTCGTTTCTAGACGTCCTAGGAGGCCTCCATTTCAAATGTCAGCTTCATAGGTTGAACGGCAAGAAAATTAGCTCTGGAGTTCACTCAGCTGATCCGGGGAGCATCATACATCACGATTCGTTTCTAGGTGTCCCAAGGGTTCTTCATTTCAAATTTCAGTTTCATAGGTGTGATTGCAAAGAATATAGCTCCGAATCTTACTCAGCTCATCTGGGTGGCTCTAGACTAATTATTTGTTTTTACTTGTCCCATGAGGCATTCATTTAACCGTGCATTGACACAGTGGGGTGGAAAATACCCCAGGCGCCCTTATTTGCCACCTTTTCCGGTTTCTGTGACTCACGACCCTTCGCCCCTCTTTCTAAATAATCCCCACTTCCTCATCTTTCGCTTCAACTTGCAATCAATGTTAGGTAGTTGTTTCCAAATCTCCGCATTAAAGGGTTGTGAACAGTGGCTGGGGTATTTTTCACCCCACTGTGTACGGAGTGCCTGACTTTTTCCAAGTGTGAGACTCAGCTTTCCTGTCCTTCACAAGGTTTTTGAGGTGAAAAATGGCTGAATGTCGTAAGTACACGGACCCCGAGAACATCCGAAATGTTTTATATGAGTTGGAGCGGGAAAGTGAAGAGTTTTTAGGCGGGGACAGATCTTGTTCGGAAGGTGAAGGAGAGGAGAATCACGCTTCAGATTCCGATGAAGACGTGGAAACACTCCTCCCTGAAGATACCCGTGTTGAAATTCAGCAGTTTTCCAGTACCTCAACTGCATTACACGACTGTGAACAACTTGATAATGCTGATGTTAGCGACCCGCCTCAAAAAGTACCTAAGTAAGTTGTAGATTTTACAGGGAAAAAGAGGATATTGTTGGAAGAAAGAGGTACCTTCCACCAAAGGAAGGCTTTCACAGAGGAATATTGTCTCAGGTTGTCCTGGTCCCCAGGGGGATGCTAAGAATATTACCGCTCCGCTAGAGGCCTCGTCATTGCTTTTTGACGATCAAATTATAGAAATGATCGTAACTCACACAAATGAAGAAATAGAACGAGGTAGCACGATACTTCAATCTTACCATGGATTTACTGACGAAAAAGAAATAATGGCGTACATTGGTTTACTTTACATCGCTGGGGTAAACAAATCCAACCACCTAACCGTTGTTGATCTTTGGTCTCAACAGAGAGGGTTGCCAGTGTTCAAAGCAACGATGAGCATGTAAAGATTTTACTTCCTGTCATTTACTCTCCGTTTTGATGACAAATATACCTGGAAAATTCGATATGCCTCAGGCAAACTGGCTCCCTGCCGAGAGATATGGGATATCTTCATTGCCAACTAGCCGCTCCGGCTCGCTACGCTCGCCTCCACGTCCAGCCGGGGGGCAAGCCCCCCGGACCCCCCATTAAATTGCTCGCTTCGCTCGCAAAGTGTGGCATATAGGGAATGTTGCTCGCTTCGCTCGCAAAGTGTGGTATGTAGGGAAATTCGCTCGCAAAGTGTGGCTGTATACATGCGATGTATTACAATAATTGAAACATGTAGGGGATGTTGCTCGCTTCGCTCGCAAACGATAGATCCCTAAGGGTAGGTTTAACTTCTGTAAGGGATGCTGCTCGCTTCGCTCGCTTGAGGAAGTTATACTGCCTACCCAACTTGGCAGACGTTTTTTTCTGTTGGGAATTCCTACAAACAAATTAAATCTTATGTGGCATGTAGGAAATGTTGCTCGCTTCGCTCGCAAAGTCAATGTATTACAATTGAAACATGTAGGGGATGTTGCTCGCTTCGCTCGCTTGAGGAAGTTATACTGCCCACTCAACTTGGCAGACGTTTTTTTCTGTAGGAAATTCTTACAAACAAATTAAATCTTATAAAACTACGTGGAACCACGAAAAGTTTATTAGGGGATGTTGCTCGCTTCGCTCGCAAAGTATGGCATTTAGGGGATGTTGCTCGGTTCGCTCGCAAACGGTAGATCTCTAAGGGTAGGTTTAACTTCTGTAGGGGATGCTGCTCGCTTCGCTCGCAAACGGTAGATCTCTAAGGGTAGGTTTAACTTCTGTAGGGGATGCTGCTCGCTTGAGGAAGTTATACTGCCCACCCAACTTGGCAGACGTTTTTTTCAGTTGGGAATTATTACAAACAAATTAAATCTTATAAAACTACGTGGAACCACGAAAAGTTTATTCGGAGATGTTGCTCGCTTCGCTCGCAAGGTATACCTGTATATGTGTAGGACAAAGTCCGTATTTATTATTTGAAATGGCTCTCGCTTCGCTTGCAAGGTAGGTACCTATGTAGGCATACCTGCTCGCCTCGCAATGTTGTGACATCGAACCCTTCACGTCAATTCTTGAGCCTTCTCTCGTCCACGGCAGAATCATTTTAATCGCTTTGCTCGCTTCTGCTCGCAATTTGACCGAGTTCTCGTCACTTTTTTCGATATCCGATTTCGGATTCAGATTCGGCGGACCCAAAGCTGTATTTCGCCCGCGAAAACCGTTCCGAAAAACGTACCTTTACGGGGTATATTTTAATGGGAAAAAACCAAGTTTTTCGGCGGACTTTTCGAGAAAACGGGTCCGTACTCTCGCATTTTTTTGACGCATTTCCCGATACTTTTTTCGCGATCCGATCGCGCCGTCGTCTTCCTCGTTCAAAAACCTACGAAACCCGTATTTTTCCGGAATTGTCAACGGCCGTTTAGAGGGGTAGGGGAAGCGGGGAAGTCCAAAAAGCGCACATTAATTCTTACTTCGACCCCCCTCCCGCTCTACGGCCCATGGTTCGGGTGGGATTAGAAAATTTTAAATTCGCTCGCTCCCCCTTTCGGAAAATCCCAAGAAGATCCCACCACTCGTAGACTCCCCCCACTCAGCCGTTTGGCCGTGCATAGACACGACAAACAAACAAATAAACAGACAGACAAACGGAGTTTCATTCTTATTAATAGTATAGATTGTCAAAAGTTATACACACCGTTCGAATAGGTACGTTACTGTAGATGAAGTTACTTGGATTCAGAGGAAAAGACCCATTCCGAGTTTATATTTCATCTAAACCGGATAAATATGGAATGATTCGTACACCTACTACATGATAAATGCAATTCCATAACTGGAAAGCTATCTCTGCCCAGAAATGAACCTGTTCCTTCGTATTATGTCAAAAAATTGACCGAATCGATTCAACAAACAAACCGGAACGTCACCATGGATAATTGGTTTACGTCGGTCGATCTGTTTGATGAATTGTGGAATCTCGGAGTGAATGCTGTCGAAACCCTTCGGAAAAATAAAATCGAAGCCCCTCCATCTTTCATCGCCAAGGGGTATGAAGAGGGAACATCCAGGTTCGGTTTCGATCGCAATAAAACTCTTGTGTTTCACACTCCCAAAAAGAACAAGGTGGTGCTATTACTGTCGACCCCCCACCATGACAAAGCCATCAACATTGATACAAATAAGCCGGAAATCATGATGAAATACAACGCTACAAAAGGCGGCACCGATTCATTTGACCAACTTTGCCACACCTGCTCAGTTGCAAGAAAAACTCGACGATGGCCCCATCGGTTTTTTATGGGGATGCTACATCAAGTCGTCTTTAATGCTTTCATTCTTTTCGGAATGGTGAACTGGCAAAAGAAAGTACCCAGGAAAGATTTTATTTTCGAGTTGGGATACCATCTGGCAAAACCTCACATCGAAGCCAGAGTTGGCCAGCTATCAATTCAAAAATCTCTGAAAACCCTGATGCTTTCCATTTTGGAAAAAGAACCAACATCTACTGATGGACCTCCTGCACCACTTTTTACCTTGGTCAACCCCGTTACGTGTGCATTTTGTGAACGGAAGAAAGACAGGAAGGCAAAAATACCTACTTTGTTTTGTGTGCAAAAAAGCAATGTGCAGTGACCATCGTGCCTCAAAATGCCAAAACTGCCAATCTCTGTAACTTGGACAAATAAGGACATTTTCGTATTTTTATTTTTTCTCATGGCTGTCCAGAAAGTCTAGTTTTCAGTTTTAGAAGAAGCTTAATTTTATTCAAATTCAATAGTTTTTTACAGCGGTAATACTTTTTTAATAATGTGGTGAAATTTTGGATTTGGGTTTTTGTGATTTAGAAAGTTTAAATAAAAAAATGTAAAGTGTAAATCAAGCATTTTAATTTCTCCCTTGATGGGAAAAACAAAAGATCATGGATATGTCTAGTACCTACTGCTTACCAGTTGGTACCTACTACTCAATTGCATACCAACCATGTAGTGCCTTCTTTTCACAAGATTATTCCATTATGGTTACAAAACAATATTAGTTTTTAACTTAGAGTAATAAATCAGCATTCCTTGACACTACAATGGCTTAGAGGTCATGAAATGTCGTGGTAAAATGAGAGCATTCCAAAAAGTGGCGAACGATTTTCCTACTATGAAAACTATGGGAGTTACTCTACCCTAGTAACGCCTTAGTTGTACGTGAAAATCAATAGAAAATGTGCCGGTCGGGAAAAAAAGTGTCGGTCGGGAAAAAAAGTGTTGGTCGGGAAAAAAAAAGTGTCGCGAAAAATTCCTTGACCCCCAGCCAAAAGACATATCCATGTCAATAATTGATAATAATTTTTGTGGTTGGCTTTGATTTTTCAATGTTCAACTCCTCAAATAATCATTTTGCAAAGAAAAAACTGCGGGGAAGCCAAAATTTATTTTAACAGCGATTCAAATAGTATGGGGTAAAAATTACCCCACTGTGTAGTAATCATTGATGAGAGTAGGTGTGTCAATGCAGGGTTAAAATCTCAGCTTCATAGGTTGTAGAGCAAAGAAACTAGCTGCTGATCTTACTCAGCTGATCTGGTCAAGAGCAGAGTTTTTTTCCGTAGCCTGTCAATGTAATTAGTGGTTTCTATCGAATTAATTAAGACCATTTTTTGCACGGTGTTCGTTAACTGGATGTTACACGTCATTTTCCGTTTGCGTGCCGATTGGTGAACTGTTTATAACAGTTTTAGCAAATTGTCTTCGGCAAGTGATCTCTTGGGTTTGTATTAATTGTATCCCGGACGGTTGTTTATCTCGCGCATCAGTCGATAGTCGTCTCACTTATTCGGGTACCTCGGTGGAGAAATCACCCCCCTTTTTGCGTTTTCAGTTACTCCTTTCCCTGTCTTTCCATTCACTGCTCCTTTGTGGCCTGAATGTCTCAGGAGAAGCAGATTGCAGCTCCTAGTGTCGCGGCACCAGCGCTCTGGGCGGCCAATAGTTAAGTCTCCCTGTTGAAACCAGCATTCAGCTATTATTTATTATTTCCCCTTCGTTCCATACTTCGAATAGTTAATTAAGTTGAGCGTTGTTATGTTAACCAAAACAACAATAAATATACAAGTTGCTAAAGAGTTTTTCAAGTTGAACGTGTGCGTTTTCACTCATAGAATAATTTATTTGAGTTCAGATATTTTCTGTACGAGTTCGGTGGGGATACTGAGGTCGCTCCTAGGTCAGGTCGACCATATAGATAAGTGAGTTGTTTATTTTCTATTCAACTTCCCCCCTGCCTTCTAATCGAGTAGCGAAGTTCTGTGGTTGTTCAGTGATTGCTATGGTCCTCCGTGGACGAGTGGATAGCATTACAGGCTATTAAGTCGAGGGTCCCGAGTTTGATCCCAGGTTCGAGACATAGTTTATTTATGCATTTGAATTCAACCTCCGAAATATATTTTTAAACGTCATTATTTTAAACATTTTAAGTCATATTTTGAAACGCCATTTTGATCTATTCGTCTAACTAATCTGTATTTTACGAAGGGATTGACTACTTGATGTTATGTAATTTTGAGGTGTGAGCTTGCGAACATCCAGACCACCAAATTATACAAACCAATTTGAACTATTAGTCCAACTAATCAGAATTTTTACTAAGGGATTGACTATTTGTTTTTATGTATTTTCGAGATGCGAGCTTGCGAGCATCCAGACCACCAAACTACACCTATAATTCGGATCTATTTACTATTAGTCCAACTAATCAGAATTTTTACTAAGGGATTGACTATTTGATTTTATGTATTTTTGAAATGCGAGCTTGCGAGCATCCAGACCACCAAACTACACCTATAATTCCGATCTATTTATTCAACTAATTTATTCTTTAACAGCGGACATATATTAACAAAAATTTAACTGCTTTTAGGCACAAAAAAGACAATCCAAAAAAATCCTCAAATCCAAAAAAAAAAAAAAAAAAAAAAAAATACACTGAAAGCACGATAGATTACGACGATTTTAAAACTAGGATAACAGACTCCATAAGAAGGTAGGGGGAGCCTCAACTATTGTTGGCCGCCCGGAGCGCTGGTTCCGCGACTCTAGGAGCTGCAATCTGCATCTCCTGAATGTATACCGCAGTGAGTCACTGGACGTGATCTGAATTGCGCTACGAGACCAGAGCCTAGAAATAAGCGGTTTGATATTGCCGTAATTTTGATGCAGCAAAGTTTAGACAAAATTGTTACAAGAAAGGATAGTGGTAATTTCAATCCAGTAGGAGACCAAACACCAAGGCGGGCTCGGAGCTTTCTTGATATTTCTGAGTCTTGGTGTAAAAAAAAAAAAATAAAAAAAAAAAAATAAAATAATTATAATGGGGAACGGGAAGGACGATAATAGTAAACTTCTCCCGGGTTAAAAAAAAAAAAAAAAAAAAAAAAAAATTATAGATAGGAAAATAGGAAACCTGCCCACAAAGTAGGATTTCCGAGAGCTCCAAATCGAGGTGAAAAATGAAATGTTGAGCTTTCGGAAAGAGATTGAAGAGCTTCCTGGGGCGATTGAGAGTATGAGGGTTGATGGAGCTAGAAGGGACCAGCGTTTAGATTTTTTGGAGGCAGAGTGGAGGAAAAATAATTTGATACTGCGTGGTCTCAATTGTGCTCAAAATGATGTCTTGTATTCTGTGGTCGGAAGATGTTTTGCCCAAGTAAAGAGGATAATTATCAATTGTGGGTATAGAGGAGAACATCCAGATGGGTTCAACGGCATGGACTTAGACTGTCAAAAAGTGGAATTTTTAGTACTCTTACACTATATATATTAGTGCACTATATATTATAGAGTACCCTCAATTTTAAAATCATCCTCTGGGGGTGCCTGAACAAATCCACCATCTCGACCTATCATAATGCCCAGGTTGAATGTGCCTCCACGGATAAACTTGAGGCACTTCCTCATGATAAATGTGGCCTACATCCAAAATTCGATTGGAATCGGTCCAGGGGAACAGACAGATACGGTGGGATAAATAATCAGGTGAGAGAAGAAAAAAAGAACCAAGTCCCAAAACAAGCGTTAGACACATCGTTTTAGGTAACTATCACCCTACCATTACAAATTTGGCATCGGGTTACTCAGAGCAGTGGTTACCAACAGGGTGGGGTAGGGAGGGGGCTAAAGTTGGGCCGAAGTTCCTCTTTGTTATATATATATATATATATATACGCGACGCGTCTGCATTGTCTGGCTTAGCAATGCGAGACTGGCGTTTCGCTTGATACTCGACCACACCCAGAGAGATCCCATACCAAAGTTCAGCATTGCAAGTTAAATAGGAATCAAAATAGCTTCAGAGTTCACTCTACTCATTAGAGTGATTCTTCAAGTTGAAATAATTATACACTACCGCATCCAGAGCGGGTGGGGAGTGGGTGGAAGGAGGGGGAGGGGTGGCGTACCGAAGTTTAGCATGGGAATTCAGAATAGGAACAAAGTCAGTTATTTATATTTATATACTAGCCGCTCCGGCTCGCTACGCTCGCCTCCACGTCCAGCCGGGGGGCAAGCCCCCCGGACCCCCCATTCAATTGCTCGCTTCGCTCGCAAAGTGTGGCATGTAGGGAATATTGCTCGCTTCGCTCGCAAAGTGTGGCATGTAGGGAATGTTGCTCGCTTCGCTCGCAAACGATAGATCCCTAAGGGTAGGTTTAACTTCTGTAAGGGATGCTGCTCGCTTCGCTCGCTTGAGGAAGTTATACTGCCCACCCAACTTGGCAGACGTTTTTTTCTGTTGGAAATTCTTACAAACAAATTAAATCTTATGAAACTACGTGGAACCACAAAAAGTTTATTCGGGGATGTTGCTCACTTTGCTCGCAAGGTATTGCTGTATATTTGTAGGAAAAAATCCGAATTTATTCTGTTGACATGGCTCTCGCTTCGCTCGCAAAGTGTGGCATGTAGGGCATGTTGCTCGCTTTGCTCGCAAACGGTAGATCCCTAAGGGTAGGTTTAACGTGTGTAGGGGATGTTGCTCGCTTCGCTCGCAAACGGTAGATCTCTAAGGGTAGGTTTAACTTCTGTAGGGGATGCTGCTCGCTTCGCTCGCAAAGTGTGGCATGTAGGGAATGTTGCTCGCTTCGCTCGCAAACGGTAGATCCCTAAGGGTAGGTTTAACTTCTGTAGGGGATGCTGCTCGCTTCGATCGCTTGAGGAAGTTATACTGCCCACCCAACTTGGCAGACGTTTTTTTCTGTTGGAAATTCTTACAAACAAATTAAATCTTATGAAACTACGTGGAACCACAAAAAGATTATTCGGGGATGTTGCTCGCTTCGCTCGCAAGGTATACCTGTATATAGGTAGGAAAAAACCCGTATTTATTCTTTTGAAATAGGCCTGCAGGTAACATTGTGAAATACCTGACAAACCCCTTGACGTCTTCGTAGAGCCTTCTCGCGAACACGGCAAAATTAATTTCTGTTGTGAAACGCTTCTTCTCGCTTCCGCTCGCGATTTGACCGACTTAACGTCACTTTTTTCGATATCCGATTTCGGATTCAGATTCGGCGGACCCAAAGCTGTATTTCGCCCGCGAAAACCGTTCCGAAAAACGTACCTTTATGGGGTATATTTTAATCGGAAAAAACCAAGTTTTTCGGCGGACTTTTTGAGAAAACGGGTCCGTACTCTCGCATTTTTTTAACGCATTTCCCGATACTTTTTTCGCGATCCGATCGCGCCGTCGTCTTCCTCGTTCAAAAACCTACGAAACCCGTATTTTTCCGGAATTGTCAACGGCCGTTTAGAGGGGTAGGGGAAGCGGGGAAGTCCAAAAAGCGCACATTAATTATTACTTCGACCCCCCTCCCGCCCTACGGCCCACGGTTCGGGTGGGATTAGAAAATTTTAAATTCGCTTATACACCCTATCGGAAAATCCCAAGAAGATCCCCCCACTCGTAGATCCGGCCCACTCAGCCATTTGGCCGTGCATAGACACGACAAACGGACGGAGTTTCATTCTTATTAATAGTATAGATGTTGCATGCTCACCCACCATAATTTTTTTCTTTAGCTCTAGGGAAATGAACAGCTTAGAATTAGTACATATTACGCAGAAGTTCCAAAAAGGCTTCAATTCTAATTTCAGCAATCAAGTTTCAACTTGTACCTAATTAATTTATCAACCGAACGTCCCCTCAATGTAACCAACTCAATATAACCTTAGTGACGTTAAAACTATTCCCGACTGACATTGCTCAAAAATCGTTTTGGTATCGTTGAACTTGTTATCGAAAGCTCTTTGGGCGTGAACCACCCCATCCACATTTGATGTGAGAAGTTCATCGCATGTTCAGTTTTTCTTTAATTACGAAGTTTCTCACTCGGGTGACGTCATTTGGGAAAGACGCGTTCTCGATGACGGAGTAAATAGTCCATGAGCCAGCTGTAAAAATGGTGACTCTTTTTAGGAAATTGTTCACCGTGGTCTGTGCATAGTACCTTCACTCATCAATATGAAACCCTAACTCTACTAACTCATACCCAATGAAATACAAAATGGTAGCCACTACAGGGTTGCGGAAAAGCCAGAAATTTTAGGTACCAATTTTAAGACAGTTTTTCCGATAATGCCTTGATTTGGTGCACTACAACTAACGCAAAAACCCAGCTCTGCCACCTCATACCCCCCCCCCCCCCCCCCCTGGTACCTCATACTAGATGAGTTCTTTCGGCAGCCCTGATCCAAAATTTGAATTTTGGATGGTCCAAATTCCAGTCATTTTTAGACTCGATTCTTTCATTTCCACGTTTTGTGCCTAAATACAATTTCAGATACCTACCTCTGCCACCTCAAACCAGATGGGTACGTCAAGCAGACCTGATCCGAAATTCAAATTTTGGGTGGTCTAAATTCCAGTCATTCAAGGTCGGTCTTTCATTTCCATATTCTGTGCCTAAATACAAATTCAAATATACCCGATAGGTACGTACGGCAGACTTGGAATAGGAGAATAGGTATTTTCGCTGGTGTAAATTGCACTCATTTTAAGACGAATGATTCAAGGATTTTTATATTCTGTTCATACATAGATACTCAAGTACTCGGTAATTGTTTACTATTACTTTGTCACCTCTAACTTTTTCAGTATTTAGATATATTATCAGCAATGGACTACCAACGACAGATAAACATGTTTGAAGGGCCGGAACAACCAGATATTGCTAGTTACGTGGGGTCAAAGTACAGGTCTTATCAAAGTTCCGTCATGAAGCGGTTTCTTGCAGTCAGTTCTGATGGCGTCGTGTTCCGGTTACAATCCGTTTCTGTGCAACAATTGTGAGCTTACTTTGAGTCAGTTTATCGTAATAACCGAAAATAAAGACACTTTGAACCTTTTTTTATACAATCACGGTGTGTTGCCGAAATCTAAAAAATGCCCGGAGTGCGGTAGTGACATGACTTTAAATGAAGGAATTAGTCAGTTTCGTTGTAACAAACGTGTCACTGTAGTGAGCAGTAGCCGCAAAAAAGTGTCTAAACAATGCAACAAAACTGTTTCCCAAAACAAATTTACTTTTTTTGAAAATCACAATTTAACCAAACAGCAAATTTGTAGATTTGTCGCTTTCTGGATTTGTTTAAAACCACCCAGACAAGACATTTTGCAGAACGAAATTAATATTTCATCGCGAACCTGTGTAGATTGGTGTTCCTACTTACGCGAAATTTGTATATCTGAAGTAACGCGCTTATCTAGTGCTATAGGTGGAGTTGGTGTTGTTGTAGAAATAGACGAGGCAAATATTGGCCATAGGAAGTACAATCGTGGACGGTTAGTAGACGGAAACTGGATTTTTGGTGGAATTGAAAGGGGTAGCCGTAGGTGTTTTTTTTGTCCCAGTACCAACACGTGGTTCAGATACTTTGTTAGCAATTATAAAGAAGCACATCAAACCTGGCACCACAATTGTGAGTGATTGTTGGAGAGCTTATAATTGCTTGCAGTACGAAGGTTACAGACATCTAACTGTAAACCACTCTGTTAACTTCGTTGACCCCGATACTGGGGCTCACACCCAGACCATTGAACGTACATGGCGTGAAGTGCGAGGTACGGTGCCGCGGTACGGAAACAGGAAACATCATCTGGTTGGGCATCTAGCAGAATTCATGTTTAGAAGAATTTATCCAGATTATAGTGGCCGTATTCACGCTCTTTTTAAAGCGATAGGACATTTGTACAACGGCGAAGACCAATCGGCACCTTCTGAACCACCTCCGGACTCCAACGCCAGTAGTTCATCTGAAGACGACTTCTAAAGTAAGTATCTTACTTTTTTACTTTTCCGGGCCTCAATAAATATAAATCCTTTATTTACAAGCATAAATATTACAAATGTCTTCATACTGAAAAAGTTAGAGGTACTTCCACTGAATGATTAAACCGAATTTACCGTTAATACCAGAAAATTTTTGATATTCACAGTGGGAGAAAAAATTCTGAGTTGAATTACGTTACAGCGTACCCACCTGACTCGAAGTGGTTGAGGCAGCTAGATTATTTTGAAGGAGAGTGGTATATTATGGTAAATGGTTTATAATAATAAGATCGAATCTTCTTTTATCAACAAGCATGTATCTGAAAAGTTGCTTATATCGCCATGCTACATGACTAAAACTTTTCTAAATATCTTAAAAAAAATAAAAATAAATAAAATAAAAATTAGGAAGGACTCGAAAGATTAAGTGCATTGGCGTTGCCAGATTGGAAAATTAAAAGTTCATACTCTTCATATTTTGGAACAAATGCTGTTTATATGAGAGAAAATCATCCGAAACACCACTAATAAGTATTTATAAACAAATTGATCTTATTATTATATATAATTATTCATTGTAAAATATTTATTATAATATATTTAAATACGTACTATTAATATTCATTATATTATTATACATTAATATTATTGGTCCTATTAAACATACTGTTATATTTTTCTAATATATCTCTTCATTTATTACTTTATCAAAAACTAGTTATTAAAGTACTTTGGTTCTTGATGGTTCAACTTGTCATTGTTTCGCAATGTGAGAAATGTCTGAAGTATTTTTCATAGAGATGCAAAAAAGAGAGTGAGTGCTGGGAAAGACTTCCAAAACCAGGGTGTCGAAAACCGAACGCCTGATACAAACACGCAAAGCATTATGGGAATAATAATTATGAAGACCGGATTTTCGGTAGATCTGCGGATCAATAAACCTGATCCGGTTTCAAACAGCAGGGTGGCTAATAATCATAGTATCAAGGTGCGGATACGTACGGAGCAATTAGGACCAGCTGCTAATAAAAAGTTGGGTGTATAAAAGCTTTTTGTGAGATAAATACGCAAGTGTAATAATTTTGGGACAAACATCAACCTGAACACGGTAGTAGGTAATGATCGACTGGCACGAAATAATATTTCCTCGCGTGACTGCCGCAGCTATGTCGATGACTTACCCATGTCAACGAACCACAAGGTCCATTCGATGTTGTTATAGAAACAGATTATGTTTGAATAGTCGTAAATAATAAAAAATTAAAAAGCTGCAAATTATTACACAAACGTTAAGTATTTCTGTGTTGGTTAGACCTTCTACACAAAATGCATTTGTGCTGAGAAACCAATTTCGGAACCATTTTCTATAGAAAATCAATCACGGCAACTTAAGTAAAATATATTATCGATTACTTACACTGAAGCAAGTACGCGATGAATATCGATAATAAGAAAGGTACCAGACATCAAGGTTTTCCAG
Organism: Adelphocoris suturalis; assembly: GCA_030762985.1. Taxonomy (NCBI): domain Eukaryota; kingdom Metazoa; phylum Arthropoda; class Insecta; order Hemiptera; family Miridae; genus Adelphocoris; species Adelphocoris suturalis. Next base: position 101,395,004 of record CM061040.1, read on the forward strand.
AGAAAAGATCACACTTGATGATAAACGGGACGAAACGATGTATTGTATAGAATATTGTGAACGACCAAGTAGGTAGGTGTTCACAATTGACTAGTGATAGAAGCGTGGAAGACTGATCCAAATTCTTGGACAACCTGTCTGGTTAGCAATCAGGTGATGTCAATATGAACTTATTAATGTGAATATGATCTTCAACTAGAAGGCTTGATTGAATAAGTAGGTACCTACCTAGGTAGGTAGAAATAGAAATCATGAAGGTACAGAAAGGTCTTCCCCTCAACACTCCTTCCACCTAGACGCACAAGAGGTTTCATCTGTAAGATTTACCTCACTAAACTCATTGAAAAATAGAAAATGGATTTTAATTCCACAGCTCAGCGGAAATGTATATGCATACTAGCCGCTCCGGCTCGCTTTGCTCGCCTCCACGTCCAGCCGGGGGGGGGGGGGGGGGGGGAAAGCCCCCTGGACCCCCCTCGTTGAGGTGTATTACAATTGAAACATGTAGGGGATGTTGCTCGCTTCACTCCCTCGGTGTGGCTGTATAGATGCGATGGTCTTCAACTGTCGAGTGGGACTTGTAGAATGATTGTAAACGGTAGATCACTAATGGTAGGTTTAACGTGTGTGTAGGGGATGTTGCTCGCTTCGCTCGTTTGAGATGAGTTGTCCCACTCCCTTCGCACGCTCTTTGTGGAATGTATAGATGCGATGGGATATACTCCATCTCGAATCCGCAGAAAAACCTCGCTGAAATCCGACGTGTGTAGGGAATGTTGCTCGCTTCGCTCGCTTGGTGTGGGATATATGGATGCGAGGGGATGTAGAGGGGTACCATCGAGACTTACAGCTCATGTTCGGATGGGGGTGGACAATTTGAAAATTGCTCACAATCCCTTTCCATTGACAATCCCAAGGAAATGACAGAGAAAGTAATATCTAATAAGTTCAATACTGCCGTTGGACTTATAGTCGTCTTTGGGTATGCGCAAACATTAATTTCTTACAACATCGACTCATCAATCATTTCGACTCGTACTTAATTCTTCTAGGGTAAGTGTCCCAAATCAACAAAGTTTTATAGTTAATCTCTTCGGAAAAGTTGTTATTATTACGAGAAACTACCCACCTTTGATTCCTGGAGCACTTATTCAATTATAGTAGACCTAGAAGGAATTATAAAATGAAAAGTAAAAAAGTCGGAAACATTTTCTCAGAATGTGTTCCCCATTCGGCCAACCAGATGTTCCTAAAACCGCCAGTTTGGGTAAAAAGATGCATCTTTTGCTTAAATATACCCAAAATGGACGATTCTTGTGTTATTCTCAAGAACAATACACGGAATGAATACGTCTGAGAATACACGGAATGAATTTATCATTCTTGTTTGCAACGTTTTGATTATATTAAATCTAATTTGTTGAATGTACCCTGAATGATATTCAAATTCCGTATTACGATTGTCTGATAAATCATGACAGCTTGCGTACGAGTCCGCAACCCTGGAACACATTTTCATGTAACGGTTACCACATTCGCCTTCGTAGCAAGTCAGCTGGTTGAAATTTGAATTTCACTGGGTGAACGTGAGAGAATCGTCTCTCATTTCAATCGTCTCCCAATGCCCTCAAGAGTCGTCCTAATCAGTGGCGTAGTTTGAGGAGGGGCAGGGTAGGCAGAGCCCCTTCATAAATTATAGAGGGTGCAGAATTTTGTTGTATGGATATAGCCAAATTAATAATTTTACGCTTTCAACTTCAGTACCTAACACCTTCAATTAAAGAATGTAATTAGTAAAACACAACTACTATTATTATTATACGATTCTGGTTGCCAAGCGGTCTTGAGACGCTCTTAAGAAACATTTATTAGGTTCGTTTGTGTAGGGGCGAAATGGCGTGGATATTGTACAGCCCCACGGAGCATAGTAAAATCACCTAGTCAACGAAACGGAAATGTGGATACTACAAACTGAAGTCAAGTCGTTCCCCACTACCTTCTGGGGCGAGCCCATATATGATTTTTCCCTAGAAAAATATCCATTGTTCAGCATCCACCAATTCCCCTATGCACTTCCCCTACTTCTCACTGCCTACTTGATCAAACTTGGTTGTTCCTTTCAAAACAGTTTCTCGTTGTATTATACCATTAATTTACGAATAAAATCCCAGTTAAAATGAAGCAAGAATGCAATAAATAGAAGCCTGCTATGGTGATTGAAATAGTTTAATAAAAAAGATTAAAATAATCTAGTTAGCAGTAAGTATTTCTATTCTAACCTAGCATATTGCAGGTTTGAGTGTTTACATTTTTTTATGTTTCTTGATCTCGGTTTCATGCCCTGTATTTCATTTCGCCTAGGTAGGTACCTGCTTATATTTATAATACAATCGTATGATATTGTCCAGAAAAAGTTATTTTCACGCGGAAGTTACAATTGAGGATAAACCTGTAAGACAGCAAGTCCACATAGGTACATGAATTAGCATGCAGTAAATCTAGAATAATAGTATAATAAACCTAGTGCTCCTCAATTCATCGGTAAGTACCTACCTATTCGTATTTATCGTAATTTTTCACATTCTGATTAGTTATTTGGATAATATTTTTTCTAAGTAGTATTATACTTTAATAATCTATAGGTAGGTTTATGAATATGAAAGCGTCCCTGATTTCAGATCATTACAAAAAGCCATTAGGCACCTACTTATATGAACGTTTGGCAGTTTATTAAGAGTCTTCGTATACTCCTCAAAAAGCACTAGAAATTAATAGCAAAACTATAAAATAAAATGAAATCCTCGACTGTTGCCCCTCCATAAGAAATGGCTTTGCTACGCCACTGCGTCCTATCAAATTTGAACTTCGTAGGGTGAACAGGAGAGAATTTAGCTCTCTGAGCTGATTGGAAAAGAGACCATAATTTCAAACGTCTCCCAATGACCCAGAAAGTCACCTTATCAAATTTTAACTTCGTAGAGTGAACGTGAGTGAGTAGTGAATGATTTTTGTACGATTAAATATGTCAAAAATGAAGCTCCTATGAACGAATCGGTTGTAAGCAAAAATCTGCAAACATTTACCTATCACGTTTTGGTAACGCTTTTTGAGTTTGTGTGCCAAAGTGAAGACCCGAAAATACCAAAAAATCCGTATATTCCAGAAATCGAAAGACTGGTAACTGTTGAACATGAGCTTTTCAAAATTCTCACTCATTATTATCGCTTTTAGTGATCCCATCACTTTATTTTTTACTGCCTTCACAGCTTTTCTAAGATTTTCTGCGTCCCAGAGCTTCTTTTCATTTTTGTTTGAAGACATCTAAAAGACGAATAAATGTATCTATCAACTCTTAATAATAGGAATTTGATTAATAGCATATATTCATAGTTCCGCTCAGTAGGGTGTTAGGAACCCCCATGTAGGCGGTGTTAGGCACACATCCTAAATGACGTGGAACAAGAAAAAATATACCTAAGTTAGAAAACCTTTCTATCGCAAAACAATAACTTCATTATATTCTCCATTTCATATAGGTACTTGAACGTAGGGTAAAAGAGAGGAGAACAGTACTTACCTACCGGGTGGTAGATGGTTTAATATATATACACACTGTAGGTTACATTTAAGTGTTCAAAACATACACCTTTTTATGATGCCTTCCTATGATGTGCCAAATATTTCTTGAGGATGCTGCGATCTTGTTGGCCATACGTAGATCATAAGCCAAAACCTCTTCACTTCCTTCGTGTCAAGGAGGTACTACTTTTTCACCTTTTTAAGATCTTGCATCATCGTTTCATTTAAGGGATTTTGTACTTCACCTGGATCAATTTTGTTTACCATTCTTACGTTTCATAGCATATTGAGCAATCCCAGTGCCGGACATCTTTATAGCATTGATGTAAAACATGGGCAAATGACAGAAACAGAATAAAATTAAACCAAAGTTCATCATGAAGTCCGAGAGTGTACCTGCCTGCTGACTCTCTGGGGTATCGTCCGACGCCGTTGCGGGGTGGGCGAGTGATGTGCACGGCTGTAGGAAAACCCGACATGTCCTGCTCTTGTCGGATTTCTCCTGATTACTCAATATTTGCAGGTCTCATGACCTCAAAAATGGTTGGGTTTAAAACGTACGTCTCCATGCCAAACGAAACGACATTTGACGATGTTTCTCAAACGATCGATTACTGTCACTGACACTGAACTTTATTCATACTATCTTCGTACAACGTGGTTACAGTTACAAAATAACTACCTCGTTTTTAGCTGGTACCCCCCAATTTTTAATCGGTTACTGCGACACATTTTTTTTGACTTTACATTATTTTGTTAGGTACGGAAAAACTTGATAGGCCACTTAGCCATAAAACTTATTTCTGTAAAAAGTAGACAATTGATAGGCAAAACAAAGATATTGAAATTTAGATAGGCAGACAAATTTGAGTATTGAGTAGAGAAATGCCTGTAGAACTAATTTATTATTCCAAACTACGACCATCGAAACAGCTGAGATACCTGCTAGGTACCTAAGATCTTGTCAATGTCTATCTTGTCAATTTGTTCTTGAGATATATTATCATATTTCATGAAAATACATCCTATATAACCTATATATCCTATCCTATCCTATTAATATTAATATATAAAATCCAATGTCTGTTCGTCCGAGCATCAGGGCCGATCGGCTGCACTTACTTTACTCTGTGCTACAAAACTCTGTACAACCAACTTTGGCCATGTTACAATCGTCTATCGTGATCAGCTGAGTGAACTTCTACAGCTAATTTCCTTGCTATTCGTCCAATGAGCTGTAATGTGGCTAAGCCTCCATTAGACTTCTACCTTACTACTTTCTGTGCTGTAATTTGGCAGGTACATTCCGTAGTTTCAAATACAAATAATTTATTTTATTGTGGGTGAAATAGCTTAAGTACTGTCAAACTTAGGTTAAACGATTTTGACGCAGTTTTGTTTCGTACCTAGTCTTACCTACTCTCTTCCACGCAATTCATCCTACGAAGTGAGTGTCGAAGAAGGACTGATAATTATCACTTTCTGAGATTCGGTTTTGCTGCAAAGCGACCTTGATTTTGGTGTAAATTCCTTAAAAACGGTTGGATTGTTTAAATGGCACCACAATTTAATTTGAAAGTAGTGTCAAACCCTTACCTATTTTTAAAAATAGAAACTGAACCTATCGGAAACTGGCGCATTATAGAATACTAGTGACACTACCCTAATATTGGTAGGTATGCCACGCTTGGTAAAATGTATACATTCAATTTATTTTAGTTCTAGCTGTGGAAAAGTGCGAAAAACAGCTTTCACCCCAAACATATGTCAGTGTGCGTCTTACAACAATTTATGCAGCTGTTTTTTCTGAAATGTGAGGTGAAAGCTGGAAAAACTATGATACATGATCGAGTTGCGATGCATTTATTTACAAACATAATAGAATTACACGCTACGCTGATCTGTTACACGAGAGAATTTACTGAACAGGAGAGAATTTAGCTCATTCGGCAGATCAGGATGAATCTTGCTTACTCAGCTGATTAGACTGGAACCTTTGATTTCATTCGTCTCTTGATGTTTCATAGACTATTAAATTTCAACTTTCTAGGGTGAACAGGACAGAATCTTGCTCACTCAGCTGATTAGGCTGGAGCTTGTCATTTTCATTCGTCTCTTGACGTTCCAGAGAGACTCCCTATTAAATTTTAACTTTCTGGAGTGAAAAGGAGAAAATTCGGCTCATTCCAAGCTTTCCAACAAGAAAGTGGTGAACGATTGCTGTGGGGTGGAAATGATCAAGTTACAACTAACTCCCTAGCAACGGTTGGTTGTGCCTACGTGAAAGTGAAATGCATTAGAAAATAGGTTTACCTTCATCTTTGACATTTTTTGTCGTACAAAAATTGCTTACCACTTGTTGGAAGGCTTTTGATTTATTTGACACGTGAATAGGTACACCTCACGCTGCTAAAATCCCCCTCTATACATTTGTGATACCGGTACATGATTTGTGTGACGGAAAATTATGTTGACCCCCAGCGGTTTAAGACATATCCATTCCAAAAAGTAAGAGGAGGGTGAATTGATAGCGCGATGTATTGAGGTAAATTGAGAGCTTTCAAACGAGTCACACTTCCCTAGAAACGGAACGTTATACGTGAAGTTTGATTAGGTACGTGAGTTTGTTTACCGTTACATGAATAGAATGACGGAAAATTTGGCTGACCCTCAGCGGTAAGACATTCTATCGACGTCAAAAATAAAATTAGTTTGTTTGTGCGTCAAAAATGTCCGGACGGTTGCACCAATTTCCATGCGGGTGGGCGAATTGACGAGCATGTTCCAGGAATGGTTTTAGGCTTTCACAATCCTCTAGACTTGATCCTTCATCGATAACTCGTCTTTCTCTGTTGACACTGGCGGGTTAACAACGTTGCAATGAAGGGAAAACCGGACATATTATGTCGAACTTTTCACGTCAAATGTGAATGGGGTAGGTTCACGCGTAAAGAACTTTCGATTAAAAATTCAACAATACAAAAACGATTATTGTGAGTTGAGCCAATTAGTTTTTATTCGGGAAGATAGATCTTCAAACATTAATATTAAAACATCTTTGTTTACAGCAGCAATGTTGGTCGGGAAGAGTTTTAACGTAAATGAGGTTATAATGAGTAAGAAACGAGGACGCTTGGTTGAAAAATTAATTCGGTACAAGTTGGAACTTGATTGCTGAAATTCAAATTGAAGTCTTTTGGGTACTGCTCGGTAAAAATTTCAACGTACGAAGCCACCTTACGTAGCACACGGTGCTATGTAATTACCATAAATTGCCCGTAGCGAAGGACGGGTATATAGCTAGTGTTGTTAAAAGTTATGTACATATAAAGGACTAATGACAGTCAATAATTTTCTTCCAATTATAGCCTATGACGTTGTGGGTATAGATTTTACCCAAACGAGAGTTATTCTTCTCAAATCTCACGCATCACTGGTACATTTTGTTTAGGAGTGGTTGACGGTAATAGAATTGATCAGGGTTAATCTGAGTTGTGAGCAAAAGGGTTTAAAGCCTACTGAAGTTATAAATCACAATTTGGAACTTTTTATTTCATGAGATTTGGTGGTTAAAACTAAACACCTACATTATCCGTTTTCATATCTGATTATACTGTTGTTACGATGATGCTCACATTAGAACCCAATTTTTCTTGACGAATATATTGTGAATAATGCCCACGTGGTGTCGGGGTGTTGCTACCAAGCGGTTGTGCATTGCCTGTTGTTGTTGCCTTTGTTACTATGGGAGTGTTTTTGATTCGTTTGAGATTTGAATTTTCAGTTATAGTAGGAGTAGATACTTTGTTGCTCAATGGTTTTGTATGTTGACTGACAAATTAAAGAAGAATGGATAGTTCGAAGGTGTGGGAAAATAGGGGTTGTGAATGAAGGTAGTTCAGGAAGTGTTCGGACTAGTAAACCCAGCTGAGTTATCGATTGCTCACGAGGTTGGGTACGAAAAGTGGAGTTTGGCGGTTTTCAGGGTCAAAGCAGGGTTCCACACAGTCACTTGATTGTTTGTTTGCGACATTGTCACTGATAGTGACCGCCTTGAGTGTGAGGAATTAGATGTGTGTTTGAAATAGGTCATGACACGGTAGCTTACCTTGTTCATGCCATTACCCATGATTCCCGGCCCTGCCCCTTCGCGGGTCACATTGCTACTGAGAGTAGGGAGGTTATGGGGCGGTGAGAAGGAAGGGAGTTGAGGGAGGCGCTGTGGGTGGTGGAATGGGGCCCGGGGGTGGTTGTCCCGTTCATGACAACCCAAACTTTCGGCTCCCTGGCCCTACTGCTCTCGACGGTCCTCCCCACGTGCAGGTCGTATGACTACAACTCGCAAAGTTCAAGGTTGTTATTATGCTGCGTAATTTATGAACATGCTTCTTCTATGAAATTTCTAAGGGAAGAAGGCATTAAATTTCAGGACAAGGTGGCACATTTTTGTTACTTCAAAGACTAAATGAGGAGCTTATTTTCAAAAGGAGTCATATCCATTTTTCGAAAAAAATCTGTAAAAAACGGATTTTCAATCTGTAGGATTACCAAAATCGATTTGTATGAGCAGTTAGCGTCAAAAAGGAGCATATCCTTGTTTACTTGAGGGCCAAAGTTTGATGTTTGGATCAAAAGGGATCACATCCATTCCTATGTGATGGATAATTTTCGTTTCAATCAGGGAATATATCAATCAGGGAATCAAAGGGAATATATCCTCATCTTCCTTCAAGTTGTTGCTCGTTGATGATTTTCAAAAAGGAACATATCCAAAATGCCATCTACCGGATTTTTTTCCAACTCTAGTGTGGAACATACCTTTTAGAATGCCTGTGCTGTTTGGCGATAAGATTTGAAGGGTTTGGTATGAATAACCAACAGAGTGCAGGAACAATACTCTTCGGCACCCCTGTTATCAACTGTGCTCCCGTACTTCCCAATATTCAATGATATTGATATAAGAAGTGCTGTAATAATATGTTTCACTCCTGTTTCGCTGATTTCTCTAGTGCTTCTTTCTGTTTTTAGTTCGTGTCTCTTGAGATTTTTAGGCTTATCGTCGTTTTTGCGTTGCTAAGGTGTCGTTGGTGTTGCCAAGAATGGAGGGTATTGTTGGCGTTCTTTTGGGTACCCATGAAGTAGCACCCTCACAAGACGATGGCGAAGTAGGATAATGTGATTGTCTTGACGAAGAGTAAACTAATTTTCATGTTTGAAATGTTGAGAGATTTTAATAATTTTTTGAGATTTTTTTCTATATTGGCTTTTTTGTTCGTTCCAAACTGAAAATTTGTTGATAATACCTTACCTTATTATTACCTACATTATATAATTTGGAAACATAGTTCATGTGTGTTTTTTGCATACCTAAAAAAATATGAATTACCTGCACTTGATTTTTGTGATTTTTTATTGAGAACTGGATGTGTTTTTATCAAAATGGAACATATCCGAAATTTTGATCAAAAGGGGTCATATCCTAATGATAATTAGCTGTAACTCCTTTGGTTTTCGAGATTGGCTGCTCATGTTTTGGGATATAATTTCTAGTGCCTCACTAAGCTACACTAGATTAAAAACTAAATTTAAATTCCAATCAATAACTCCTTGGGCGTTTTTTTCACTTCCTGAAATTTTTTCGGAAAGGGATATGACCCCTTTTGAAAGTAAGCTCCTCAAATATTCTCATACTTTCTGAAAAGTTTTCAATCTGAATTAATTCCCAGTCTCGGGCGAAACTATAAGGCAGCTTTTAAATTAAAATACAATTTTAATGAAGAATTCTGGGATTGAGCTGGTTAGCTCATGCTGCCTCCCTTGAGCTCCATCATCGTAGGACTAGTACCTAGTAACTAGTGTGGGCTCATCAGCTAACGAATTCCATTGAAAACGTCTATCCACGACCTATATCGCTCAAATTCAATCAGAATGTAAGGATAGATGTTTGAAGGTTAGTCGTAGTTTAATAATGGTTTGAAGATGATTGTTTTAATGAATTCCACTGAGCTTATTTCGCATGAACTTTTGCTATTTGGCTAACGTGATATTCATTGGTGTAGGTAGGCACAATATTTTAACTGTTGTAAATTTTGATGCAATTATCATTGATCTAGGTAACTTCTAGAATGCCGACTAAACACCATTCATGATCTTAATTGGACCAGTACGCCAGCAGATCAAGGTGTTAGTAGTATGCGCCTAGCAAAATTTCATGAAACACCTGTTTCTCGTTATCGGCATTTGACCCGAATTTGAGCAGAATTAGACGGTGTTTATGATGCTATCGAATTGAAAATTACCTTTTTGTTTGGAGATTACGTTCAGATCAGTGGATAAGCAAGCCCATAGGTACTGTCTAAAAAATATCGCACTCACCGATTTCCCAAATAATGCGAATTGGCAGAATAATTGCAGGATTGCTAAAATCGCTCTTTGCAAATGAAAAACCTAATCAATAACGACCTGCTTAATCCCTAATAAATTAGGCACTATTTAATAATTTAAATAATTTCATTAGTGTTGATTCACCTCTCTGGGGCTAAGGAGCCGTATCTGTTTATTGGCATTTACGATTTCTATGGGAAGCGTGTAAGAAATAATCAAGGTAGATATACTTTATGAAATTTAACCCATATATATATATATATATATATAATAAAAGAGAAAATTAGTTTGTTTGTCAGCTGAAACTTGTCCAAAATCGATGAACAACTCCCAGGGATGGGACTTTTGGCTATATTGCAATCTTTTAGACTTAATCCTACATCGAGAACTCGGCTTTCCCTGATGACGTTGCCCGGGTAAACAACTTTGTAATAAGGGAAAAACCGGCCATGCGTCGAACTTTTAAGAGTCAAAAGTGAATAGAGTTGGTTCACACGTAAGAAACTATCGATAACTAATTCAACAATAGGAAATGATTTTGGTTAGTTGAGTCGATTAGTTTTTATTCGTTAATATAGATCTCCTAAAAATTGATATTAAAACAGCCTTGTTAAATGCATCAATGTTCGTCGGGAAGATTATATTGAGTATGAAATAGGGAAGCTTGGTTGAAAAATGAATTAGTTACAATTTGAAACTTGATTGCTGAAATTTGAATTGAAGCCTTTTTGGGGCTGCTGCGTAAAAATGACTATATACGGAGCCACCTTACATAGCAGCCGGTGCTATGTAATTAGGATAAATTGCCCCTTGCTTAGCATGGGTACACAGCCAGTATTATTATAAATTGTGAAGTGACATGATTCATTTGTAGATCAACTTTAGATTTAAGTTGGCAAGGAGAGGAACACATGAAGCGCTACATCTAGCAAGAGCTGCCATCTCTCGGCAGCTTCATCAATCAATACTGGACTCGACTAAAGAGTTCTGTCCATATCGTGACTTCTTTCTTTTTTTTTTTGTAAATTGGTCCAACAACAAAAAGGATAAATACCTACTCTACTAATGATAAATTACACACCGTTGAAAACAAAGCATCGAGAAGGCGTATAAGTACAAAAATGTACAAATGGCGACCCTGAGCTGAATTGCTAATTTTGGTTCACCATTCTCAATTTAAGTATAAACCTTTGTAATCGACCAAAATAGTTTTCACCCCTCTCTCCCCATCAAAATTTATTACGTTTCCAGATACGTAAAACCAAAACTCTGCAAAATATTAAACAAATGTTTATTATTTCTTTATTAGATAGCCCTTCTACACATTTATGGATCTATAATTATTTGACCCTGTAAGTACTACATTGCATATCATCAAAACTTGGCGACACCCAAAAAGGGTTCACAAATTCAAAACTCCAGGACCCCGTAATTTTACGTTTTTAGCGAAATGAAGCTATAGAAATAACACCAAAAATTTTTAAATAAAAAATTGTCATAATTTCCTTCATTGAAATCCGTTTTGAGGTGTTTTAAAAAGATTCTTGAAGTTTGCGCTTTTTCATATTAAAAATATGTATATATAGCAGAACACACAATCATAGATAAAAGATTTATACTTCACTACAATAACAATCTAACTTGCGATTCAGACTCACAACAAGATTTTCCAAAACCAACAGCCTAACTTGTAGTGGATTTATATACATTTGGCTAGGAGTCGGAATACCTAGGGGAATGTTGCGAGCCGTGTTATTGAGATGGTTATGCGGGCTTGACCCTTGAAAGTGTTCGGGCGAGAGGTACGAGAAAGTACCGTTGTTGTCTCGAGTATCGTTATATTTGGCTTGGTAGGAAATATATGAATCCTGTAATAAATCTGTAGCAGGTCGAGCTTCGCTGCGTGAGTCTAAATGTGACTCTCTCGCTGGTGAATATTGGTACTCAGGCTCTAACCGAGAGTTCTCACTATGATATGAGGTAGTTTTTTGGGGGTACTGAAAAGTACCTTTATTTCTGTGCAGGCCATGCACTTGTTGAGTTCGATAAGCACTCACGTCAGTCGCGTGCCCGGTGGGTAGCTGTGAAAGGATTTCTGTTTTAGCAGTGAAATCTCCGTAGTTTCCCTTTGAAGGGGTCTGAATATGTTCGACAGTGTATTTGACATCTGCGGAAGATGTGTGTGGATGTGTCATATCCAAAGCTCGATCTCACCGTGTCTCATGGAGATGAGAGGGGCCAGCGTCTCGCACGGAAGCGGCATTCGTTGCGCTCAATAACTCGTCGGCGCTAGGCCTTGAGCTTCCGTGGGCAGTGTCACGTGCCGGCCGAGGAATGCGATTAGGAGTCGCGTGCGCGCTGTCACATTGATCAACGGCGCCTCCCCGTCTGTCGGTCGTTTCCGACTGCACGGACTCGTCTAGAAGGCGGAATGAAGGGATTCGCTCCATCTAGGAAGTTTTGCCTTCTAGGTTCTGTAAAAGAACGAGGCTTGGCAGGGACTCGCTTCCAGCAGGTGCTAGAGGGTCCTCTGTCTGTTCTGATAAGAACAATTTTAACGGGGACTCGCTTCCAACAATTAATTGTCAGAGGGTCCTCCGGGCTGAAAAGCCTTTTCAGTTGATCAAACCGGGTGCGGTTTTGCTTGAGGATCAACTGGCTAGCCCCTGCGGACGGCTGACAAAATATTTCGAAAGCCCGGGCGACTAGTCTCGACTTGCCCCAGCGGACGTTCAGTGAATTGCTTCTCTGAACCGGGCGACAAGTTTTATTGAAGATCGATGGTAGTGAGTAATACAGGATGTATTAGGCTCGAGCTACCAGAAGTCTTGATGAAGAAGGTAGAGTATCTCATCTCTGGATTGTGTAGAAAGCTTCGTCGTAGAGAGAAGGAACGTCAGATCAGAAGGTTGAGAATGGTATATCCGGACGGCCCATCAAATGCTATATTTATATCCGTCCGGAAGTCGGATTCTGCATTTGATTGGCTGGATCAGTTGATCTCTAGCGCTCGCGTGTGTGGAAGTAGAAATCGCTTCCGATTTGATTGATTGCGCCCGGTGGGCGGAAGTTGAAACATCTTCTTCCGCCTTTCCTCCGTAGAGCGCGTCCGGCCTAGTTTGCCCTTGATCGGATTTGAAAGTCATTTGATTCAAGGCAATTTTTGTGTGTAAGTTTTGCCGGCTCGTCAAGTCTTCCTCGTGCAGTGAGCTTTTAGCTTGATGAGTTTTGTCTTTCGACGAGTTAATATTTTTTGTGATTATGTATTTCGCATAATCTTTTCGGTGATTTCTATTGTTTTGTTTAGACGTAGCCTGACGTCTTCCTTGTATAGTTCTAAAGTGTGAACTTCTTTTTGGTGGCCCTAAAAAGGGTGGTGAGTTCACCACATAACTATCCAAAGAAACATAACAACATAACACGTGCGTTTACACACTATTCCCACTATCATCCAATATTATCTCTTCCACTGAAAAATACTCCACTTTACTTGGTTCACAAGACACCCTTTTTTGTCTCTTTTGGTTTGGATTTTGTTGGGTCTTCTGACTAGATAAGGCTCGAACAGCTTCTTTCTATACTTAAAGTAGCCAACCTTAGCGTTATTTTAACCAACTTTTCAACCCATTCCATAAGCCAATTTAACTAATTCAAGTACCGAATTTTCGACTGCAATTGTAACTTAGAAGAACTTGCTTCTTCATTTGATAGCGTTAAGTTCCTAGAGTTATTTTCCTTCCCAAAATCAAACTAGAAAGAAATTCCTCAATAGAAAGGGAAAATTCTGTCTCTTCAATTTAATCACCTCTTCGATTATAAAAAAAAAACTCCAAATCCAGCCCAATGAACCCCCTCCCCAATGAACTTTACAAAAATAACTAAGTAACTCATCCTTCTACTGAAGCTCATCCTGTGGGTTTGGTGGAGGGTCGAACTATTCATCCTTCTAATCATGAAACGTCGTACTTGCAGTCACTGATTGCTTGGGATGAGACTTTTGAAAACACTTAACGCCCTTTTTTATTGCTACCTCAGCCCCAACTATCAACGCCTATCCATTAACGTCATTCCTTCCTTTGAATCTTGGGTAAATCTGATGGGGCTATTGAAGACTTCGTCTGTATGCGTCTGAATATTTCCCCACTGAGAAATAAGATACATTTTCTGGACTCCTACCTACGTTCCTTCAATCATAAAGTAGATATTATAAGTATAAATGAACATTGGTTGAAATTGTATTGGTTGAAACATTGGTATATGATGAAATTAGTTGTTTATGTTGAATGTAACAAAAATGGTCCTTCATTTTTTAAAATGATGATTGAGCACGGTGGGGTAGTAATTAAGTGAATAATTTAAAATTTACTACCCTTGAGAAGCTGAGCGCCATATCCGTTCCCCTAGACTGAGCACTAGTCGGTGTTTCAATTGAGTCTTATAAATTGATTATTATTTCTGTTTACCGTTCTCCCAGTGGAGATTTTTCGCGTTTCTTAGTGATAATAACAGCCTTCCTATGGCAATCTGCCCTATCTGGGTTGCCCAAGGGACACATATTACAGGCTCCATACACAGGGTAAATGATTCGTGTTGATTGCTGGATGAAACAGGTTAGTAAATGAAACAGTAAAAATAATAGTTTATATACACTTTTGGTTGGTGTTGATGATGATGATGGTGTGGTGGCCATGATGTCGTTGTCATGATGTGAAGTTCATGATGTCGTGATGTGAAGTTTTTTTTTTTTTTTTTTTTTTTTTTTTTTTTGTAGACTGGCATCTATCAAGTGTGCTACCTAGTCTTTACAAGCTTCCTACAGTGTCGTTCATGGACGACTTTAATGTTTGTGTGTTGAGGATTCCTCAAACTTCCATAAGCTTTGTGGCTTGTTTGGTTCTTTGAACTTTCTCCCTTTGGTCTCAGGACCCACTAGATACTGCAGGTGTACTGCTATCATTTTTATAAATTTCTCGAAATCCGTGGACACTAACTCAACTGTCAGTGATCACATAACTCTTTTACTACATAGCCCATATATACTTTAATTGTGATTCGATTGTGTTACGACCTGTTACAAATACTAAGTAAACAATTTTGAGTTGCACCTCTTTAACTCTGACTGGGATTTTGTTAATGATACTAGTTTGTGACAATCTAACGATTGTCGTGATTGAATTTCCGATTCTCTGTACTATATATGATATATTTATCTACAGTACCTATCACTTGTTTTCAGCTGCCAAAAGCGTGTAGTCAGAGTATTAGCAGAATTGAGCAATAAAGCTGACTGCAGACACGCCTTCATAAATTTGAATATCCTCAACATCCCCGCTGTGTGTATTCTCAATTTTTGGTTAGTGTTCACGATCACAGTTCTGATTTTGTTTCGACCTCACACCGGTATCCTACTCGGAATATGCACGACCTTCATGTTCCCTTCAGTTGGTTAAATGTAACACGAAACGGTTCCAGATGGTGGGGAGTTTAGTTCTTCAATGCACTCTTTGAAAGTTCGTGATTACGATAGAAAGGGTTTTCAGTGATTTGGTACTAAATTTTCACAAGACCTTACTCCCTTTAGTTTTGAGGGCTTTAGCGAATTTTTGTTGAAAATAAAGCAATTTCAATGACTCCAAAATTGTTGAAATCAAAATTTTTGAAAATGTTCTTCACTGAAATCCGTTTTGAGACATCGTGAAACGAATCCTAGAGTTTAATATTTTGCATATATATATATATATATATATATATATATATATATATATATATATATATATATATATATAAAGAAATAAATGCGCTAATTGAAGAGGCCCAAGAAAAAAAAAAAAAAAAAAAAAAAAAAAAAAACGCGAGGGATGGGAGAACACGAAGCCGAGCTGAATGTTGGTAGATTAATATCCAAGTAGATGCCATAAATGAAGTGAGACACCGTTTGAACAACAGTAGGAAAAAAATATATAGATCAATACTTCGTACACATCAGAAGGCAGGAAACGTCAGGAAACGTTTGCGAAAAATCAAATTCCTTTTTAGTAAAGGGTTTTCTAAAACAAGTATTAACAAAAACTTAAACAAGAAATTTAGCAGAAACTAATCATTCAAAATTGTCCAAAATACTCATCGGACAATTCAATGGGGATTTATTCAAATTTCCAGAATTTCGGCAGCTGCACAAAAGAATGAACCTTTCGGACACCGAAAAAATAAATTTCCTGCCAAACTATTTAACTGGAAAAGCAAAATGCTGTATAGAAGGGATTCCACTAATAGGGGAAAATTATGAAATGGCAGTCAAATTATTACAAGAAAGGATCGGAGACAAACGAAATCTAATTAGTCATCATTATCGGGAACTCACTGAATTACCTGTAGCAAAGAATTTTAATGCAAGATTAAGAGACGGTTTGGACAAAATCGAAAAGCATTTTAGATGTTTACAGGCTTTCGGCGAAAACAAGGATCAGCAAATCTTTCCCACAATAATAAAAACTAAGTTTCCTCGACATTTGATACTCGAAATAGAGAAATCAAGAGATTCTGAAAAAGTTCTTGATACAGAAACACTTATCAAAGAATTAAAAAGAATTATAACTTCACAAGAAAATGTTTATGTACTCGGAGCAAGTTCATTTCATAGGCATGACCATAAATATGAGATTCGTAAAAATGATCATCAGGCTGATAACAATTCAAGGATTTACCACCGCGAGTCTTTGCTTGTGAGAGATGAGAGAGAAATGGCTTGTAAATGTTTTTCTGTAAAGAATAGCAATGGAGCGACGAATGCAGTAAATTTACTACGTAGATGTAGCCAAAGGAAGGTGTTTTAGGTGCCTCAAGAAATTTCATTTATTCAAAAATTACCCAGTAGTTAAGCCATGTTTTCATTGTAAGAAAGCTAAGTTCCACCATCGCAGTCTCTGTCTTAAGTTATTTACAGGAAAATAAGAGAACGAGACAAAAGCAGCAGGGATCGTAGCTAGCATGTTGGCCTTCGAGGAAAAGGTCTATTTGCAGACGTTCAACGTTGCTGTCAGTAACCCTGGAATCCTAGTGAAAGGAAGAGCTAGAGGAATTCTTGATTCTGTTAGTCAACGAATATATATTTCTGAAAACCTGAGTAAGAGATTGAAACTTGAAAGATTGTGTGAGCAAGTTTTCTCGGTTTATGCGTTTGGTTGTACCCAACCACGACAGATCGTGACTTCACTCATAGAAATCGAAACAAAATTGAGATATATGGTACAAAACTGATAGTGTAACGACTAATGTACTCTCAATTATGGGAGACCTTAGAAATAACGTCGAATTTGAACCAATAGAGTTACCCAAACATTTTGGCCGATAGTGATATGAAACAGCCGATTGAAATACTAATAGGTAATGATTATTATTACGATATAGTTCTAGAAGAAAAACCTAAAGTTCAACGAAACTTGTACTTGATAAATACTAGAATAGGATGAGTGTTGAGTGGTAGGCATAAAGAAAACGATAAAAACGTCACCACCGAAACAATGAGTTTTCTAACGATTTCGTACCCTGATGGACAAAGTGAAGTGTATGAACGATTTACTTTGGATTAAGCCAGACATTGCCGAGCGAGTACAAGAATGACAACCACTACATAAAATGTCGGTGGGATTTAGATACGATTGGGACTAGGGAGAGCCCCTAAGAAAACGAAGATGACCTGCCAGTGCAACGATTCGATTAGATTTATAGATGAAAAGTATCAAGTCTGTTGGCCTTGGAAAAATTAGCCTCCTCCGGAACTAAATTTTAATTATGGTTTAGCTCTCAGTCTACTCGAATAGTGATTATCTTTATCTCTATTATATCTCTATCTCTATTATCTCAATATCTATCTCTATTATAAGAATGAAACTCTGTCTGTGAGTGAGACAGTCAGTCTGTGTCGCTTTCACGGCCGAACGGGTGAAGGGATCCGAACGGGGGGTTTTTTTTTTATCGAGACCGGAAATCTGTTCAGAATATAGGCTACTAGCCGCTCCGGCTCGCTACGCTCGCCTCCACGTCCAGCCGGGGGGCAAGCCCCCCGGACCCCCCATTAAATTGCTCGCTTCGCTCGCAAAGTGTGGTATGTAGGGAATGTTGCTCGCTTCGCTCGCAAAGTGTGGCATGTAGGGAATGTTGCTCGCTTCGCTCGCAAAGTGTGGTATGTAGAGAATGTTGCTCGCTTCGCTCGCAATTGAAACATGTAGGGGAGGTTGCTTGCTTCGCTCACAAACGGTAGATCTCTAAGGGTAGGTTTAACTTCTGTAGGGGATGCTGCTCGCTTCGCTCGCTTGAGGAAGTTATACTGCCCACCCAATATGTAGGGAATGATGCTCGCTTCGCTCGCAAACGGTAGATCCCTAAGGGTAGGTTTAACTTCTGTAGGGGATGCTGCTCGCTTCGCTCGCTTGAGGAAGTTATACTGCCCACCCAACTTGGCAGACGTTTTTTTCTGTTGGAAATTCTTACAAACAAATTAAATCTTATAAAACTACGTGGAACCACGAAAAGTTTATTAGGGAATGTTGCTCGCTTCGCTCGCAAGGTATTGCTGCATAGGTGTTGGGAAATACCCGTATGAAATTCCGTTGAAATGAGTCAAGTGCGTAGTGAGTCCCCTGTGAGTCATCGCGTCCCTTTCAGGTGTGGCTGTATACATGCGATGTATTACAATTGAAACATGTAGGGGATGTTGCTCGCTTCGCTCGCAAACGGTAGATCTCTAAGGGTAGTTTTAACTTCTGTAGGGGATGTTGCTCGCTCCGCTCGCTTGAGGAAGTTATACTGCCCACCCAACTTGGCAGACGTTTTTTTCTGTTGGAAATTCTTACAAACAAATTAAATCTTATATAACTACGTGGAACCACGAAAATTTTATTAGGGGATGTTGCTCGCTTCGCTCGCAAGGTATTGCTGTATATTTGTTGGAAAAAATCCGAATTTATTCTGTTGAAATGGCTCTCGCTCGCTCGCAAGGTACCTTGTGTACCTGCTCGCAACACCCGAACACCGAAACTTGTACCTGAGTTATCAACCCCAAACACGTCTGTCTTCCTAGACTTCCTGCCTTCTCGCGTCCACAGCACATATAATAATTTCTCATTTTAATAGCTTAGTCTCGCTTCCCCTCGCAATTTGACCGACTGCCCGTCACTTTTTTCGATATCCGATTTCGGATTCAGATTCGGCGGACCCAAAGCTGTATTTCGCCCGCGAAAACCGTTCCGAAAAACGTACCTTTATGGGGTATATTTTAATCGGAAAAAACCAAGTTTTTCGGCGGACTTTTCGAGAAAACGGGTCCGTACTCTCGCATTTTTTTAACGCATTTCCCGATACTTTTTTCGCGATCCGATCGCGCCGTCGTCTTCCTCGTTCAAAAACCTACGAAACCCGTATTTTTCCGGAATTGTCAACGGCCGTTTAGAGGGGTAGGGGAAGCGGGGAAGTCCAAAAAGCGCACATTAATTCTTACTTCGACCCCCCTCCCGCCCTACGGCCCATGGTTCGGGTGGGATTAAACAATTTTAAATTCGCTCGCTCCCACTTTCGGAAAATCTCAAGAAGATCCCCCCACTCGTACACTCCCCCCACTCAGCCGTTTGGCCGTGCATAGACACGACAGACAGACAGACAAACAGACAGACGGAGTTTCATTCTTATAAATAATAGAGATAGAGATAGAGATTTTACAATGTTCTGATCCCACCGGAACCATGGGCTGGATGGTGGGAGGGTGTGGAAGCTCCTTTTAATGCGCGTTTTTTTCCCAAGCGCCCGATCTTCTATCCACTGCCATATTAAAATACGATCGAGAGCACTTCGTATGTCAGCGACAAAGTTACGTTTCAGGACCCGTAGAACACGATGGTGCCGTCAAAATCGTTGTAAGATTCTGAGTTCCCGGAGATATCATCGAAAGAATGCGGAAAATGAAGGGGAAAAAATGCGTTACCCGCTATGATTTTTGTCGCCTTACACCGAGTAAATTTCGATGGTTTTTGCACGGGTTGGTATTAAAATGTTCGTTGAAGTTCCAATTTGATCCCATGTGAGTTTCGAGACGTAAAATTATTTTTTCTGATTGTAGTGAACGAAAATGTAGATGAAAACGTTGGTTTTTATACCTTATTCCATCGAAACGGTTGTTTAGAGGGGTAGGGGAACATCCGACAGTTCCGTTGGTAGGTACTTACTGAAATGCTCTTGAAGCGAGCAAAATTCTCTGCACTCGTCGGATTCCAACAAGGTCCTACGGACTCGAGATGGACTATATCCCATCGAAACTATACATTATACAAAGAGCGTGCGGAGGGAGCCAGGCAACCCACCTCAAACAAGCGGAGTGAGCAACATCCCCTAAACAAGTTAACCTACCCTTAGTGATTTACCTTTTCCAATCAACCTATGTATCTACCAATACTACCTAACCGATCAATCTACAAGTCCCACGAGACAGTAAAAGACCATTGCATCAATACAGCCACCCCGAAAGAACGAAGCGAGCAACATCCCCTACATGTTTCAATAAATTGTAAAAATGCCAAAAATTACGTCATAAGCGGCAGGAACAGAAATAGCTTCATTGCACCTCTTCTGCAGCATGATTCAATCGAACCTGACATTTTTCCGAACGATTTCGGTGAATTCATCAATCTGTGAGACCAAGTTCAAAATTCCGTAAACAATTCAGGCATAAGAAAACTTCTGGTTCTGTTTCGGCTCAGGCCACATCCTTGATTATAGTTCGATGGAATATTTCAATTTTTTGGAATGTCGCTTCGGGCTAATCTTGGAAATTGTTAAACGTGAAATAAATCTAAAACGTCGTTGTAAGGGTCATGTAAGTTGTGATGACTTTATTCATGAATGGCTTCATTTCACGCAGGCTTTTAGGCTTTCTCAGGAGTTCCTTGGTAGAAATTACGAAACCTGGTTCACCTTAGTTTGAAAGGCCCTCAGTGTGAATTGAACGATCAATTTAACAAGCAAGTTGTATAGGTACATTATCTATCCTTCTACAAACTATGCAATTCGAAAATAATAAGAGAATAAATTTAGCCATTACTAATAGACAAGGCTATCTCTTAGAACGATGTAATCAATTGTAGAATATCAATGAATAACTGCTTAGGAAATAGTCCCCACATATTTTATTCAAACACGTTGTAATTATACAAAATATGGTCAAACAATCAAAAAACGATAATACCTACGTATATGAAAATAAAAAGTCTTCTTATCCAGTCTTTTTATTCCCATATTTTCCAATAAAAAGCTTACTAATAACTCCATGAATTAGTCACTATCTCCCGTAGTTCATTGACGGTAAACACCTCATACCATCCCATCACTCTTCTTTTGAACAAGCAAAGGCTGACAACTGTCACCTTCTCACGCGTAAGTATATATCTGGACCTGGTCCTAAAAGGATTAATAGGGTAAAATTAACCTAATTATACCTTTCAAATGTCGTAGTTGATCGCGATAGAATTATCTTCTTTTAAAAGAATTCCAAGTAGATCACTAACCAGTTTTGAGATATTTCCAATATATCATAGTAAATGTATCATTCCCGGTGTTCAATACTATCTATGAAGCTGAAATTTGAAATGGAGGCCTCCGGAATATCTAGAAAATAATTAAAAGTTCTGAAGCCCCCTAGATCAGCTTTGTGAGCTCCGGAGCTAATTTATTTATGATGCTATAATTCGGAATGGAGGGAAGATGATGATGGTAGGTGCGCAAAACATAGAAATGTCTCCTGGTGTTGCGGATTTATCGACGAGCTGTTCCCTATATTTTGCTAAATTCTAATGAGCCTGAGGGCGACTACTCTAATCTCATTAACATTCCACCAGAAAGAATAATTTGTTAATTGAAATTTGATTGTGTCCAGTGAACTTGGTGCAGTGACGGATTAATATAATTTAGTGGGTGAGGGCGGTCCTCTGCCGGAAGAACCCCCCCCCCCCCCCCCCCCCCCCCCCGAGAAATTTGTTTGATAAAAGACCATGAAAAACTAGTAGTTTTATTGGTTACTAGCCTCTCCGGCTCGCTTCGCTCGCCTCCACGTCCAGCCAGGGGGCAAGCCCCCCGGACCCCCCATTAAATTGCTCGCTTCGCTTGCAAAGTGTGGCATGTAGGGAATGTTGCTCGCTTCGCTCGCAAAGTATGGCATATTGGGAATATTGCTCGCTTCGCTCGCAAACGGTAGATCCCTAAGGGTAGGTTTAACGTGTGTAGGGTATGTTGCTCGCTTCGCTCGCTCGGTTCGGCTGTATATGTGTAGGAAAAACCCTGGACCCCCTCCACCCCCCCCCCTTAAGTTGCTCGCTTCGCTCGCAAGGTGTGGCTGTATACATGCGATGTATTACAATTGAAACATGTAGGGGATGTTGCTCACTTCGCTCGCAAACGGTAGATCCCTAAGGGTGGGTTTAACGTCTGTAGGGGATGCTGCTCGCTTCGCTCACTTGAGGAAGTTATACTGCCCACCCAACTTGGCAGACGTTTTTTTCTGTTGGAAATTCTTACAAACATATTAAATCTTATAAAACTACGTGGAACCACGAAAAGTCATGCTTATAAATAATAGAGACAGATAGACCCGCACTTCAAATCAGGTATGTAAAAATTAACATGAAAAACATAATTATGATTTGCACAAATTTTAGCTTGGTTACCAAACATCCATGTACACACAAAAAATAAGTAAATAAATGAAAAATAAAATTAACAAAAAAAAAGTGAATGTAGGTGTGTAATTTTTTTGGCAAAATTATATCGAAAAAGGCAGGGAATGAAAGAGAAAGCGCTGGAGAACTTCAGTCCTCGTGATGTAATATTATTTATAAATTATACACGTTTATATTGTAAACACAGAATTAAATAATGATACACTCTTTATTTTTTCAATTTACTTCAGAAGTATAAACATTTTAATAAACACTCACGATGAAATTAAATGAACAAAGTACATTTTTGATTAAAGAAGAAAACAAAAATAAAATATTACCTTGTTAAACATTTTTTGTCTATTACTGGTGAATGTAAAACAGTGAATAATTCACTTCAATCGAAAAACACTGGTTGCAATCAGTTAAGAAAACACGATTTGTTTCTTTCTTCGTCAAAACAGTAGGCAGGTTGATTATGCATTGTGGCTATTGATTAGGTATGTATTGTTACCGTTACCAAAAGCGGTAAACGGGAGACAAATACAGTAGGTTCCTACCGTAACTTGTTAAATAAACTAATGAACACAAACTTATCCCTATTAATTAAAATTGTATTCTTTACTTGCTGCCTTATGTTTTTTAAAGAAGAAAGATGTTATCTTCCATGCTCGTTTCTTGACGGAGCTAAACTCAAACACTAAAAAAAACTTTGGTTCGGATTTAACATGAAGTTTGGTTTCTACTGCTCTTCTACTCAGAAAGGGCGACGATGGACGACAGCACGACACGGACTCAACACTACCGTTGCCAACCTGCTTTGATGATTTTTCCCTCAAGCACTTCTGGAAATCTCAGAGTTTACCAACGAAAATTCTTACACTACCCACGTAAATCTCCGATTGATACCCCGTGGCACCTACGCAGTTTGTGGGCCGACTAAAATTCAAACGAACAAATTAGTGAATTGGCCGTGGTAGATTAGTAAAACCGGTACCTATCATACCAGTTTCCCCCACAGCATAAAGTTCGTATTTTTGTCAAAATACAAGCGCGACGGCGTAATTCTATTCTGACGTTTCCTCGCAAGAATTGTTTTCTTCTACCTCTCGGGGGGGAGGGGGGGGGGGGCGACCGCCCCCCCTTTAATCCGTCCCTGACTTGGTGTGTTCTTCATTTGAAGGAATATCAATACATAATGGGGAATATCAACCAATCACATGGTTGTAATTCGTTCTTGTGAGAATAAAGGTCAGGTCTAATCTGACAAGCGTCAATACCTATGTCAACTACTGTTATTCACATAACATCAATACCAGATGGTTGTGGAAATATAAAATTGTAACTATAATATGAAGAAAATTCCAATAACAAAAAGGCTTTTGTCTCCTATTAGCGGAAGGTCATCTACCGAACATATAAGATCACATATAATTAACATACTTGGACACTATCAAGTGATCAATATATATAATTTCTAGTTCAAATTAGACATGAAATCTATTATAATTGGAATAAAATTGAAAAAAAAAACATTGTTTTAATTTATTATTGACATCAGAAGTGTATTGATCTACCGATGAAACAGAAATCTGCCTATTGAGAACCATATACCTCAATGAGAGCCGTGGCTCGGATCCTCGTATGTACAGATAGTCAGGTATCGTTGTTTATCATAGCGCTCTCCTTATAAGAAATGCATTGGTGCTGTGGACCAATAAGAAATAGTCCACCTCTCGGGTCATCTCTAAGCCCGAGGTCCTCTATGCATACCCTGGCTTGCGCGCCATTTTCTGGATCATTGGTAGAAAGCGTGCCAAAAATTAGCTGCAGCAATAGGCTTTTGGTTTATTATTTTCAATAATAAGCCTATGTGATCGTGTAGCAAAAAATTTTTATAACCCCCCCTCAAACTTTGTCACTTTACGTTTCAAGGTACGTAGAATCCAAATTTGAAATGTCCGTCCGCCGTCCGCCGTCCGCCGTTCGCCGTTCGCCGTTCGCCGTCCGCCGTCCGGGCCATAAAAGGCCTAAGGATTGACTTAAAAAACCCGTTCTTTCGCACATAGACTCCATTTGGGGTCTAGTTGGTCCTAACGTTTAACCATCCCGATCGCTTTACTCGCATAGATGCTATGGGCCAAAAACGGGCGAAAAAGTGTGAAAAAGTGTCAGTGTTAGACTGAAGAACGCGCGCACGCCTTGTGGGTGGGAGAGGGTGGGCGGGAGAGAGTGAGAGGGGGGTCGAGGCGGAGGGAGTGAGAGGGAAAGGAGGGCGAGGGAGTGTGGAGGAGGCGGAGGGAAGAGAGGGGAGATGGAGTGAGAGGGAACGGAGGGCGAGGGAGTGTGGAGGAGGCGGAGGGAAGAGAGGGGAGGGAGGGGAGGGGAGATGGAGTGAGAGGGAACGGAGGGCGAGGAATAGGGGAGGGAAGGCGAGAGAGAGAGAGTGTGTGATGAAATTAATTCCAATTAGAAGAGATTGTTTATGAGTATGAAAATACTCATAATTCTATGATATAAAGCTTCGCTTATTTAGTGAGGCTAAATAATTACGGTCAGTTTTCTACGTAGAAGGTCTGAATGATAAAGAAATAATAAACCTTTGTGTAATAATTTGCAGCGTTTTTTTTTTTTTAAATAAATATAAAAAAGGGCAAGATGAATTCCCGGGAGGAATGTTTTAGGAATTTGACTCTTGGTAGTTCTAGGGGATAGCAGATATTTACTGCTGGGATTTTGATGAAATGGGGGATTGATAAAAAATTTACGTATTGAATACCGGGAATGATACATTTATGATATATTGGAAATATTTCAAAACTGGTTAGAGATTTACTTGGAATTCTTTTAAAAGAAGATAATTGCATCGCATTCAACAACGACCATTGATACGTATTATTAGGATACTTTTGGTTTATTATTTCCAATAATAAGCCTATGTGATCGTGTAGCAAAAAATTTTTATAACCCCCCCTCAAACTTTGTCACTTTACGTTTCAAGGTGCGTAGAATCCAAATTTGAAATGTCCGTCCGCCGTCCGCCGTCCGGGCCATAAAAGGCCTAAGAATTGACTTAAAAAACCCGTTCTTTCGCACATAGACTCCATTTGGGGTCTAGTTGGTCCTAACGTTTAACCATCCCGATCGCTTTACTCGCATAGATGCTATGGGCCAAAAACGGGCGAAAAAGTGTGTTTTTCTACCCGCGCACGCCTGGCACGCTTGGCAGGGTGTCACGGTGGGTGGTGAGGGGGGGGGGGGGGGGGGGGTGAGCGGGCGGTGGAGTGAGAGGAGGCGCCGGCGCCGCGGCACCTTGTGGTGGGTACGGCGCCGGCGTTCCTTCGAGGCATGAATATATGCTTTTTTCAATGTCATATTTTTTTGTGTGTTAATACCAAAGCTTTTCCTACGCATATTTAATAACATATCCTCTCGACTTTTCGTACGTGCTTAGATAATGATATTATTAAGGCAATAACTATTTGAATAGATTGGAGCTCAAATCGAGAAATATAAACATGCGTATATAATTATAGAAGTATAGGTTGTGGAAACTCGAAATAGGACACGCCGAGGAGTCTGGACGCGCCTTATAACGTACGCAAGCCAATTAAAACTTCAATCAAACTCAATTGAAAAAATAATAAACCTCTGTGAAATAATTTGCAGCGTTTTATCCTATTAAAAGGGCTGAGCAATGGGAAGACCGATTGATTACGCAGAGGTAAAGATTGACCCCCCCCCCCCCCCCCCCATACCGCGGCTCTTGGTCCACCCCTGGGGAAGCCCAAAAGCCTGCGTGAAATGAAAAGCCATTAATACAGTCAACACCACCTGCATGACCCCCATGACTTTTAGATTTATTTCACATTTAATAATTTTCAAGATTAGCCCGAAGCGATATTTCATCAAATTGGAATATTCCATCGAACTAATAATCAAGGATGTGGTCTGAGCCAAAACAGAACCAGAAGTTTTCTTATGCCTGAATATTTTAGGGAATTTTGAATTTGGTCTGTCAGATTCTCCTATATCATTCAGAAAAATTTCAGGTTTGATTGGCGTGTGATTCCTGAGTTCCTGACTGTTCCTGATTTTTGACTTTTATTTATTTATTTTTTTTTTTTAAATTTACAATTCGTCAGATTCACTGAAAGCATCCAGAAAATGGTCAGATTTTGCCAGGTTATTCATCCAGATTGTGGTCTGAGCCACAATATGGTTTCATCCCTGTTTCACAAATTTTTTGACATTATTTTTTTTCAAATTTCTAAACTCTAGTACAACTTAAAAACCCTGCTAGCCGTCTGACCCCATGGTTTCCGGCATTAGGGCGTTCAATCCCATACTTCCAAATGATCAAACCTACTCATCATTGCCTCTTAATCACGCAGTTAATTTTCTGGCACATCAGGACTAATTATTGGCCTTGAAGCGTAGGTAGGTAATCACCTCATTGATTTTCAGTTGATCAGCTCCCGTTAAATACATATAAGGACTAGTAAAGTGTAGGTGTTATATTTCATTTAATTAATGTCTCCTCGGAAGGCCTCTAAGGCCATGCAGATACATTTATTTAGATATTGCATGTACAATAGATTTCGTTTAATGATTATAAACAACATAGAGTTCTGCGTTTAGGATTCTACGCATCTTGAATCGTAAACCATATACAATAGTATAGTAAGGATATAGAGGGACTCTAATCAGCTGTGGGACCCATGTAGCTAATTTCTTTCCTAAATCGTTTATGAGGAGAAATTTAAGATGGAACTCCTTTGGGACACCTCGAAAACAATTACAAGGCATGGAGGCGCTGAACAGCTGAGGGGCCTGAGAGGCTTATTTCTTTTCCAGTCGACTTTCAATGATGAAATTTGAAATGGAGCGCTTCTGGAACACGTAGAATACATTTGCAAATTATGAAGGTGGGGTGTTCAACTGCGGGACCTCACAGCTAAATTCTGTCCTGGTTGACTCCGGTGCTAAAATTTGGAATAGAGCACCTTTGGAATGGCTTAAAAACATTGTTATTGAATACAGAAGACAACTTTTCAGCTGAGGGTCCTCTAGGACTGATTTTTTCTCTAAGCAACCTACTGAAATATATTAATAGTAATTAATGTACTAAGAACAAACATAGTTTTCAAAACAATGTGCAGTGTATGCAACCCTTCTACTTGATGGGAAAATGACTTGGTAATAGATTGTTTTGTTCCTCAACTTTACTAAAAACGTAAAATTATGGGGTCCTGGTGCTGTATGTAATACAGTGAACCAATTTGCGAAGCACCATGTCCCCGAGTTTCAATAATAAATATACTAGGTATAACCGGGTGATTGATAATTACGGACCAGTGTTCTGCGTAGAAAGGCTATCTAACAAAGAAATAATAACCTTTTTGTAATAATTTGCAGCGTTTTTCACCTAGATTGACTATTCGACTCACTATGCGCCGGTAGAATCACTGTTAAGTCACTTCCTCGATTCTATTCCTAAATTGTCCGACTTTTTTTGTTTTATAAACTCTAAACTCACCCTTCCATAAATAGAGTATAATTTATTGATGTCTGTTTACGAGTATGATGCGCTTTTCATTTTATCCGCACCTATGGGCAGCCCCTACCTCTACAGTCTCCGGGTAAACTCGGATAACGGTTAAAACTCGGTTACATATTCAAGTAACTACATCAAGTTGGTAGTTATAAAATAACTGGTTTTACGAATAAAGCAGATGGATACACAACATTTTCTTACTTACATTAGAGTCAATGGCCAAGGAATCATGAATCAGAAAATTTGCATGTTTAAAACGAAATCGAGGATTGAGTTTCTTAGGATGTCGAGTATTGCGGCGGCATCCTATTGTGAGCCCTTGTTAATTAACATCACAATCATACACGTGTTCAACGGGTCTTTGTTCCGATTTTACTTTCGTTAGGGATCTCGACCTTTACAATATCGAATATAAAAGAATTATTATACTATGACCTCTTCTCAGTCAGTGTTCGGCCCCACTTATGTCAGTAATAAAATAAGTGAAGTGTTCAAAACCGTGCTTTCACTTTTCATACCCAATCAAGATTAGTAGTGGAAAATATCATCCATCTTTACAACAACACCGAGCTCTTCGAACATCTGAAACCAAAGATAGATTGAAGTGAGTTTAATGATTCATATGCATTATATAAAGTAGATATCCTCTAAATCAACAGTTTTCTGTCCAGCGAAACGAACCATGTGATGGACAGAGATTAAAAAATAAATCACCCATTTAAACAGTGAAAATCCCGTTGAACGTGAAAGTTACGTTTGTAGGTACTTGAATAGTTCAATCCACTGACGATCTATGCAATGAGATTGAACATTTATGCGATAAAAAAAGTTTACATAGGTATTATATATTGTATGCACGCTCTGTGGGACCAAGTTTCCTGTGTATTAAAAAAAAAAATCTTCAAATGAGAAAAAAAAACCCTGGACCCCCGGTTACCTCTATTTACATACTTCAAATGAAATTCTTGAAACAGAATGTGTTTTAGCTCACGTGTTTCACATAAACCAGTGAAATCCGCATATAAGAATGACTCAGATTTTGCGGTGCACCTTATCCCTACTATGTAGGGGTGGACCGTTCAGGGTGTAACGATACTAGGATGGCAGTGGGGTCGGAACGGACCGGTACCTGCTCCCATTTTTACCGATCCACACGGATCAATACGAAATTGCGACGAACTGGTTTAAAAAAATTAGATCTGCCTATCTCGTCGAGGCAATCATTGAAAAAAGTAATGAAGGAACGGATTGAAGCGAGATCAGAACCCCATAGTAGGGATGACCCTACCCCGTAGGTTGAGGTCTAGCCTTATGGATCTCTTCTTTTCGCTGGATCGAAAAGAGATCTGACGGTACCTGGATTTGTTATTCGAACGAGACCGTCCCGTTCCGTTCTTGGAACAAGAGGTTGGGGGTTTTCATAGGTAGGTACCTACTCATTCCTACTAGAGTGCATTGAACCTACCATAGGTATTCTTGGACATTATAAACGTGCCTCCTTTATACGAAAAACCGTGGCCCAAATAAATTAGCATTATTCAACGGAATTCTAACACCACAAGACACAGAGAAAACAAGGGACTACGTACGTGCCACAATAAAAAGCTCGTGGAACCACCCGAATTTTGACACAGTGCAACAAATCACCCGCACATTAAATATTGCAAGGTACGACTGTGAGCTAGCGGTAGCACAATTACATGTAGAAAGACACACAGACTTAGTTATCTCCAATCTACCCCAAACACAATTGGACGAGTTGTCAGCCGAAATACAAGCTAACGTTGATTGGCTAATACAGGGGTGCCCACAGGGGGGGGGGGGGGTCACGACGCAAACTGCGTCGTTAAAATTTTGGGGGGGGGGGGGGGGGGGGGGGTTAGAAAAATGAGTATTTTTTTAATTTTTTTATGAACAAGTAATAAGATTTATACCAACAATTTGCATTTACATTTGTAAAACAAGATATACAACATTCTTTATCACATCAGTGTATCATTTACATTACCTATTTAATAAATAGTCGTTGCGCTTGGGGGGTGGGGGGTGGGCACCCCTGGCTAATAGACCAACATAAATACATCCCAACTGGATCAGAAGATAGTACGGATAACGAGAACAAATTAAGCTCCGAAGAAAGCCTAGAAGAGGAAGAACACATAAATTTGACACAGAAGAAATGGCGTGATGTCAAAATGAGGTTAAATTCCTCCACTATATTTCACAACCAGTGAGGCCATTTCTTGTAATCTGCTGGCAGCGCTTTTGCACGTGTCGTGTCTGCATTCCGTTTGGGAGCGAGGTCACAACTGCAAGCTGAAATCTCGGCTAATTCTTTTTTCGGATGTTTTCTATTGGCAATTGTAAATTTATTGTCAATTTATACGATTGGACAATAATTTAGTAAGGGCCACTTTCACCAACAACAAACGAGTTTAAGTTAGAAAATATTGGAAAATAACGGAGATTCCAGTTCAGTGATTCACTGCTTTATTGGCTTGATATGTTGGACACATGGCGGTTTTCAAGTTGTCGTTTCAAATTGTCCATGTTTTCATTGGAAAGTTTGCCGAATCTCCGTTAAGGAAACTCGATTATTCCAAACTGGGTTTAACCGAGTTTTGGGTTGATGAAAGACGCCAAAGTCTGATCCACGAGATTATATTTAATGGAGTTTGGCCAAACTCCGCTACATAAGTTGTTGGTGAAAGTGGCCCTAAGTAAATGAAAAAATATTGATCCATTTCTGAAAGATTACTCAGGGCTCAGATTACTCAGGGGGGGCGGATTACTGAGGGCTGTGACAAATTTACAATCTGGCACCAATGCCGGAAATAAATGCGAAGACATGATTTAAAATAGAAAATTTGGATAATATTTTTACAAACAAATTCCCTATATTATAGCAGTGCAGTAGAAGAGTATCTATGCGGCACTTTTGTCTGGT
Source organism: Adelphocoris suturalis (assembly GCA_030762985.1). Lineage (NCBI taxonomy): Eukaryota > Metazoa > Arthropoda > Insecta > Hemiptera > Miridae > Adelphocoris > Adelphocoris suturalis. The sequence continues at coordinate 101,426,169 of CM061040.1, forward strand.
TGAATTGAATAATTTTTCATTTTTAGAGAAGTGTTTGATTTGAAGAGTGTCTCAAGCTCCACATCGTTCTCTTGAGCAATTGCGATTTGACTGTAATCCACTGTCTTGATTTCTTCCGCTGATAGTCTAGATAAGTGATCTGCTTAAAGATTTTGATTGCCATGGTAAATTTTGAAATGTAATGTAAATGTCGAAGTAGACGTGGTGAAGCGTTTTCGTTGTTTAGTTTGAATGAGAATACGAGTGGTTTGTGATTGTTGCAAATTGAAAATACTCTCCCCTCAATAAACGGTTTGAAATACTTAACTGCCATGTAGGTACTTACTAGTTCCAATCGTATGTACTGTACTTTATTCTTTTGAACATCATTCAGTTTTTTGGAGTGAAATCCAATCGGTCTCAGCAACCTAGTTCTTCTTTCTGTTGCAGTACCGCTCCGACAGAAAAATCGGAAGCTTCCACAAATAAAAGTTAACGTTGCTGCATTGACAACCATTTCTTTACAAATTTTGAGTTTTTGATTTGCTTCGTCATGCCACTCTATCAGTCTATTGTATTTTTTGGTTTCTCCTTTTAAATAATCGTTTAAAATTGCTTAATGCTCTGCTGCATTTTTCACAAACCTATAAAAATTCCAAGTGCCTAAAATTTTTTTAGTTCACGAATTGTTGTAGGACGCTAGTAGTTTAGAATTACTTTAACCTTTTCAGGATCTGGTTTAGTTCCTTCAGCAGATATCAAGTAACCCAAAAATATTACTTCTTCTATACCAAATTCAGATTTTACAACATTAATTTTGATACAAAATTTATCCAATCTTTTAAACTGAAGTTTTTTTTCTTTTCAATGTTCTTTCTCTATTTTAGGTGCAATACAAATATCATCGAGATAAGCAAAACAAAATCCAGGCCAAAAAGTAAAGAATTCATAAATCTTTGGAAGGTTGCTGGTGCATTTTTCAGTCCAAAAGGCATGTAATTGGATTCGAAAATCCAAAAGGTGTAATTATTGATGTTCTAGGTTTGTGTTCTTCTGCCATTGGAATTTGGTGATGCCAAAAGTAAATCAATTTTTGAAAATATAGTTTTTCCTTCTAAAATGTGGGTGGTTGTGGGTATTGGTCTGGAACTGTACGGTTGTTGGGACGACGATAGTACCCACAACATCTGCAAGTGCCATTTTTCTTTTTAACTATATGCAATGGTCCATAGCAATTCCCATTCTGATTTCGAAGGTCTAAAAATAATATTATCAAGCAAAAACTGGAATTCTCGTGTTTTTGCTAATACCTTTAGACGCTCGGGATCCAGTTTCTTTACCAATTTCTTCTATGGCGTGTGTTAAGGTTTCGAAATCGTCAATTGAATGAGAATTTTGATGTTGATCGGAATTATGTGGTGGGTGATGAAACGAAGAACTGGTACCTTCTGCATCTACACTTCGGACACCACAACTGCGGTCGGCAAGTTCAGCTAGTTTGTCTAGGTGAGCTTCCGCTCCCACTATAATACTGTGGATGTATTCTGGAAGCTATCCCAGCCAAAGTGTTGTAATGCCTCGTTCGGAAAAATCAGTTGTACCTACTAGCCAATGAACACATCTTACGTAAAAGTTGCTGGTCTCATGCCTCCCAATCCTAAACTGCTGCCTAGTGATTTTCTTTATTTTAGATTCTTCACTCTTTTTAAAAATTCCAGTCAACTCGATTATTCCAAACTGGGTTTAACCGAGTTTTGGGTTGATGAAAGACGCCAAAGTCTGATCCACGAGATTATATTTAATGGAGTTTGGCCAAACTCCGCTACATAAGTTGTTGGTGAAAGTGGCCCTAAGTAAATGAAAAAATATTGATCCATTTCTGAAACAGTAATCTGAGGGCTGTGACAAATTTACAATCTGGCACCAATGCCGGAAATAAATGCGAAGACATGATTTAAAATTGAAAATTTGGATAATATTTTTACAATCAAATTCCCTATATTATAGCAGTGCAGTAGAAGAGTATCTATGCGGCACTTTTGGTTTATTATTTATTATTTATTATTCATTATTTATTATTCTTTATTATTTATTTATTATTATAATATTATTTTATTGATTTATTATTATTTGGTTTTAAAAATTCCAGTCAACCTATTTTTAGCTTGAGTGTACTTATCAGTATCAGTAGGGTTGACCAAATCATATAGATTTTATGTTTTCAACATAATTTTGATCAAGTTGAGCCAAAATATTTTCCGAAGTAGTTCATCTCAATTTAAATATTGCCTTTACTTGGCAGAACCAAATGTCTGGTTTGTGTGGCCAGAAAGGGGGTAATTTGATATTTACCTGGCAGGCTTCGTTACCTTCTTCAACAGGCTGAAACTGATCTCCATCTCCACGCAGCATGTTAATTTTGATAGAGGTCACCAAATGAGGGGTATCTCTCCAGTAACTCTTTTGTAAATGTAACACACAGATTGGAATTAGATTTGGAACACAAAACTATTGAGGAACAAGTAGAATAATGTTTAATTGGAACAAAATAGATTTTTGAATTAGGACAAATAATTTCTCGAGAGAGATTTTAGAAGCGACTGAATTTTGTATTTGTTAAATATCCCTGGTTACCAGTATGACTGCATGGTCACTGGTTGTAATGAAATGATTCAATCAAAAACTCAAGAATAAAATAATAATTGAAAGATCTTCCTGTAGGAAGTTCCCCACAGTTTTCATTTCTCTTAAAAATGAAAGAATTTAGTTTAAAGACTTCGGTTACATCGTCCAAAGTCCAAAATCTTTCTTCTATTGTAATAGGCGAATTCTTTGAGAGAATCGAATAAAAATAAGAAAAACTTGGAAACTTGGTACTTATCAAGAAAATCAATTATTAACGCTCGGTAGATGGAAGGGTGTAATTTGAATACTATTGAACCATATTGGATTTCAGAATAAAATACATATTTAAAATCTAAAGAAACAATGGCTTGGAACAAATTACCGGTACCGGCACTATCTGGTATATAGGTATACGATTTTGATGAAAATAGCGAGCGAATTGATCGTGATTTTACTGGATCCATTACAACCTAACATTTATGTGTCCCGATTGGTTGACAATATCCCTATACATCGGTATCCCCTCCACACCAAATTTTTATTAGCTGAGAGGGGTACTACCAACGTGGTACTACCAAGAGACCAAGCACTTTAGGCAACATAGCAAAATTGCCCAACAAAAACAGAATAATCAAAATCAGTCCAGAATAACATAAATAGTAGTAAATAGTTTCAAAATGAAATCCCCGATTTTTTGTAGATTTAAGCCGAAAGATTAAAAACAAAATTATGGGGAAAATTCGGCCAAAATGGGTGTGGCACATAGCTTCCTTATTTGTACGTATCATGGATATAGATCATTGAAATTTTTTAAATGATATCAAAAAATTCCATGGCGGAAAAGAGTTAATCAAGAATTAGCGTGAAGTGTCATAACTGATCAATTAGAAAACGAAAAATAATACTCAGTGTAATTTGCGTTTGCGCATACCCAAAATGAACTGACCAGTTGAGAACAATGAAACAGCTGCAGGGTGCAGAATGAAGTAATGATTTAAGAAAAAATAAATTTATATGGTACAATCTACAACCTAACCCAAAAATTCCCAGAAAATGTAATCAAATCGTTGTCAATATCAATATCAATGTAATAAAAAAATCTGATGAAAAGAAGACCTTGTTCCTCGGAGTACACTTTCGCGCATGAGCAGGAGCTAATAATGAGGCAATCATATTGAAATTAATATGGAATACTTTAACGATTGTCCCCCAACTATGCACTAAATTTGAGCGGGTTTTGACGACTAGGGCGTAACAAAAATATGCTTGAAGGAATTTGCGTTTGCGTATGCGCTAAATAGAGTAATGATTTGAGAAGTATGCCATCTACAACCTAACCTGCGCATTAACTGACAATTCCATCAAAATCGGATGAAAACTGATGAAATTAAGGCCATTACAAGTAGTTCATATTGGCGCATACGCAGTAGCTATATTATATGGGTAATCAAATCGTCTGCTCCCAACTATCATCCAAATTTAAGTGAAATCGAACGACTAGGGTGAGCAAAAATGGAGCATAATTGAATTTACGTTTGCAAATGCTCAGAGTTAAGTATTGATTTGGCAACAATGAAATTGATAGGGAACTGTCTACAACCTAACCCGTGCCTTCGCTGACAATTTCATCAAAATCGGATGAAAAGTGTGGAAATTAGGGTCGTTATAAGGATTTCACTTTGCCGCATGCGTAGAAGCTATTAATGATACAATCATGTTAAGACTATTCACACTTTCAAGCCGTTACTGAAATGGGAACAGGAGCTGAAAACAACAGAGACCTCACAGTTAGTTACAATCTTGTCTTGAAGTATGTCAGGCGTTAAAAACATCCATAGAATAGATGCACAACAGTGCAACTACTTCAATAGTTTTGCTGTAGTCTATCTTCAAGAAACGTGGGTTGAAAAAGATCCTAAAATTCCTCAGTTCATAATAAACAATTTTGTGATACCATCGCAGTGAAAATCCATAAGCAGGGGAGGCCTGACCTTAGTATCGATAGCGTACCAAGAAAACTGTATAATATTAGGAGAATCGAAATTCTACATTATTTTCACAACTGAAAGACTTAGACTACTTATTGGTAATATTTATATGAATGAGAGGCATTTTCATACCCAATTCTTGAGTGAAATCATCAATATAATATCGGACAGTGAGAATACATTTAACCATTATGGAATAGCATTACTAGGAGACTGGAGTGCTTGAATGCGGAATTTGAATCAAGAGAGATACAACAATTTGTAAACTTAGTTTTTTACTCTGAGCGCAATTCATTAGACGAATGTATTGACACTAACTTGTGGACGCAGTTTAGTGGAAACCATGGAAATGAGCGGATTCGCGGTGTCTATTGGTCGTAACCTTGGAGATAGAAATTGGACATTTCACCTTCCATAGTATCAGAGGAAGCAGCACGATAGAATTATGCTGGCTGAATAACAGTGCTTTATTTTTGATGTAATAGATTTTTTCGAGGGAAACGAATTAGCAATACTATCTGATCACTCAGAATGCTGTTTATCTGCTGCATTAGGAGACCTAGCAGAGAATAAAACGGAAAATCAGCGAGATTCGGCTTCCATAGTTACTTTCTAGTTACCATAAATGTCATCATGTGGAAACCACAGTAAGCCAAATTGTTTAGTGAATCATTGCTCAACGAACCACAAATTTCTAATGTAGTTATAGGATCTTTGAAGACTTAGTTATAAATTCACTGTTTGAAGATCATAAGATTGAAGAGAGTCGTGTGGATGGGTTAGGGAATTATTGCTCTAAGGATTGCTCGGTGGTATAATAAGGAATGCAGAGACCTAATAAGAGATACACTCTAATATCTAAGGAGAAGGAAAGTAGAGAAAGCCACTATAGAAGAATACATTCTGATGAAAAAAATTTACACAACATTATTTAAAAAATCAAAGGATAACTACTACAAGGATATAAGAAATGATGTAGGGCGCTCCAAAAATTCAAACTTCTCTTCAAAACTTCAGGGAAACCGTTGTAAACCCCAAACGCAAACACACTTGGGCACCGAAAATGAGTAAGGATCAATGGGAAGACAACGCGAAAATTACACTCCTTCAACCGTTAATTCGTCAGCTGGAATTGAAAATGAGGTTATTCTTCCGTCTCTAAAAGAAGCGTTCAGTATGAGGGAAGTAAAAAATTCACTCATCCGAATAAAAAATAATAAAGCACCGGGTACAGATTTGATTCCAAATGAGATATGTAAAAATCTTCCAGAGGAGGGGATTCAGTACTTATAACTAAAATTTTTAACAGCATATTAGAAAGAGGAAAATAGGAAAGCAGAAAAATTATTTATGACAAGTTTGAGAGAGTACACAGAAACGAATGAGTTTATTTTCCAGAACATTCTACAACATGTGGTAATACATTTCATGACCACAACAAACTTAATAGAGGTAGGCTAATGAACTTAATGATTGACTTTATTACCCCCTCAAACATAAAACCCTTAAAGCCGATCTGTTCATAATAAACGGCCCTTTAGGTAGACTTTTCTGTCAGTTGCCTACTACTGGATACGTGCTCAAGAGTGAATTCTCCATTCTCGAACTTCTCTCTTATATAGTGCAATCTGACCTCGATATGCTTCGTTCTTTTGTGGAATACTCCACCGCAGGTTGTAGCAATACCAGTTCTTGACCTGCGAGTTTTCAAATCGTTTGCGAAATCAGAATTTGATTAGCACTTCAAGTTTAATGTTTCTCCTGTTCGGTACATCAAACCAAACTGCAGGGTTCCATTCAAATATTTTAATATCCTCTTGACTGCGATCCAGTCAGACTTTGTTGGACGATTCAAGATTTCTGAAACCACGCAAACGGAGGATGCCAGATCAGGTCGGGTAGTCATTGTTGAGTAAATCAAACTTCCAACTGCTTCCCTGTATGGTACACTCTTCTCAAGTGGTGTGCAGTCTTCTTCTTCTTTCTGTCCTTCTGACGGAGTCCCAACTGAATTTAATTCATCCATATGGAATTTTGATAGATTTTTTTTGTGTAGGACTCCATGTGCAGGAAAATAGAACCATCCTCAAGCCTCTCAATCTGCATGCCCAAATAGCTCTCCAAGGTTACAAGAGTTATTTTGAACCCATCTTCAAGCTCCTTTATAAAGACTTGAATTTCTTCCTTCATCCCAATCACTATCCCATCACCAACATAAACAGCTACCAGCAGTCTCTTACTGTTCTCATTCCTTCTTGAGAAAAAACAGGGATCAGCTAAACTTGATCACAACTTATGTGATACCATGAATTTCACGGACTGTTGATTCCAACAACGTGGCGCCTGCTTCAAACCGTAAAGACTGCGGTTCACTTTGCATACACGTCCACTTTCATCATCAAACCGTTGGTGGTTGGTTCATGAAGATTTCTTCATCCAACTCGCCATAGAGAAATGCTGTTTGTACGTCGAACTGGGCGAGTTCATATTTTTCGGCCGCAACAACGCTCAGAATGCTCGAACAGCATCAAAACGAGCCACTGGGCTGAACGTTTGATAGAAATCTGTTCCTTTTTCTTGAGTGTATCCTCTTGCCACCAATCGAGCTTTATACTTGTCGATATCTCCATTAGGTTTTCTTTTAATTTTCAAAACCCATCGATTTTGAAATCACCTTTTTATTTCTTGGAAGAGTAACCAACGTCCATGTATTATGTTCTGCTAACGAACACAACTCTTTTTGCATAGCTGCTTTCCACAGACCTTTGTTCTCTGATCTGAGAGCTTCTGCAACAGTCAATTCATTTTCGGCCAATAACACGTAGTTAGGTATCACATAAAAAGGACGGAATTTTCTTTTCTTCGCTGAAAAACCCTCTCTCCTGTGCCAATTTCGCTCGATTCTGATGCCGAGCTCGAAGGTTGTAGTTCATTGTTCAAATACATTCCTCCCGAACGTGACGCTTCTTGAGCTTTACCAACTGGTTTTAGAATGTCGGAAGAAAACCCCGGTTTTTCATTTTCTTCGTTTTTTGGTATTTAATCCGTCATCACTGATATCCCAGTCCTTTTGCTGACATGTAAAACCTCTCTTTCATGATCACTCCCAGCAATCACCAACTTGGAGATATTCTGCTCCATGTCAAATATTACATCCCGAGAAAGGATAATCTTGTTTTCTATCTTATCCTACAATCGATAACATTGTGATCACCATTATACCCATTAAAAAAAAAAAAAAAAAAAAAAAAAAAAAAAAAAAAAAAAAACTCGGCGCTTTGCGCCTCGGCGGGGGGCTCCGCCCCCCTGCACCCCCCGGTTTATTTCTTTTTCCATACTCTGTATGAAATCATAGGAACACAGAATGTGTTCCTATTTCCTTACCAACGGCTTGGTTGCACGTGGCATAACACGTGGCATAACACGTGGCATAACACGTGGCATAACACGTGGCGTAACGGTTTTAACGTAACGGTTTTTTCTGTCGGTTTTTTTTCGGTAGGTCATCGCAAAAACACATTCTGTGTTAAAAAAAAAAAAACTGGCCTATGTGAACGTATAGCAAAAACTTTTTATAACCCCCCCTCAAACTTTGTCACTTTACGTTTCAAGGTGCGTAGAATCCTAATTTGAAATGTCCGTCCGCCGTCCGGGCCATAAAAGGCCTAAGAATTGACTTTAAAAACCGGTTCTTTCGCACATAGACTCCATTTGGGGTCTAGTTGGTCCTAACGTTTAACCATCCCGATCGCTTTACTCGCATAGATGCTATGGGCCGAAAACGGGCGAAAAAGTGTCTTTTTTCGAGGCTTTGAGTGTTAGACTTACACACCCGCGCACGCCTGGCACGCGGTCACGGTGGGTGGTGGGGGGGGGGGGGGGTGGAGTGAGAGGAGGCGCCTCGGCGTAATTGCATTACATGGGCAGGTTGGAGTCTGAACCCTCTGGATGAATAGCTGTTTACTTATATTTCTGCCATAGGTAAGTGGGGTGTCGTCACTCAAGTAATTTCGGACGCAGGATCGACTGGGATAGGTCCCAGATGCTTTTGGAATCCAGTGTACCTACGGTTTTAGTTTGATTCCTATAGAAATTAGCTCCGTGGATTGAATGAGACCACTCGGGTGGCTGTACGATCATCCATTTGCTCCCCATCGGGAGCGCAGCCTGTAACGCGAGAACAGAGGTGGATACTAGAAAAGAGACTGGCGAAAGCCCCAGAGCATGCTGGTTACTATAGCTGGCTATCTGATTCAGGAATAATAAACCATTATGTAATCATTTGCAGCGTTTTTCTCCTGTTAGCCATAGGAATATGACTACAACATTTGCTTCCGAAAATCCGGACATTATCTAACCTAGGTGATTGATACTTAGTCCAAAGTTCAATAGGCGACTGCGATCCCTGAACAGTTGGTCCAGTTCGATTCAAAACAAAAGCAGCAGTATTCACTGCCACTGCCCAAAGCTTTATCGGTAAATCTTTCGAGTGAATCATCGTTCGTACTGCCTCCACCAGAGGTCTATTTTCACTTTCTGAAGCTCCATTTTGCAGTGGTTTATAAGGGACTTGTAGTGGATTTATATATGTTTTACTTGGTGTCGGTAGACCAAGTGGGACATTTATATTCTGATTATGCGGGTTAGTCCCCGTGTTATTCCTGTAAGGAATGTGAGCGAATCCATCAAGGTCAGCTTGCTTGGCGGGATGAACTGAGAGATAGTTCGTGTCGCAGCCGCGTGGAGCACTGGGCTCGCATAGTGGGTGCTGGGTTCGATCAGTTTGGTACTGAGCCGTTTTGTAATATTCCGGCCTAAGATATCTGTAGGAGGAATATGTTGAGCTTGGTTGAGGTACTGAAAAGTATCCTTCGTTTTTTGTACATTTGGAGTGTATTTGACACTCGGATCGGCCGGGTAGGCTTGTGTCGAATATCGTGGGTATTCGGACAGCTTGGTCGAATCATAATGATTGACTTCAGAGCGGGTCTGAAAGGTATCCTCGATCTTTTGTATAGGCGAGGCTTGATCTAACGTTTCCTTCGTGAAGACGTTAGGTGAGGAGGCGATCTCGTCGTGAGGATCGAGCCTTGCGCCGTCGCTGGGACCGGCGGATTGGCCGGGTAGCGTGTAGGTAGCGCTACGGGGGCTAAGAGGCCCGGCTTCGCCGTCGTCTGCCTCCCCTTGCATGAGGAAATAAGACGGCCGACGTTCCATCGAAATAGCCGAGTTATTAGCTCGTTTCGATGCCTCTATGTATAGAAATAGAGGGTTTAGGAAGGTGGACTCGCTTGACAGAGCTTCTTTCCTTTGCTCGTATGTCAGGGTCCTACCTTGTAGTCTTGAAAAAGACTTCCTTGGACGGTAAATTAGAGCGGATGAGCAGAGTAATTTACCGGCGTGCCCCAGCGGTCGGTGACGAGCCTAGTGCTACGAAACCCGGGTGACACGGCTAGGAACGTCCCTCGGGCGTACGATCTAAAGAGAATATCGATAGATGTACCGGGTGGCGTCCTGACAGATGAACTACGTTGGGCAATGAGCAGGATGAATAATCACTGGACTCGTAGATGCCAATGCGAGATCTGTGTGGAGAGAAGGTAGGCCTTGTAGAAAGCAGTAGGAAGCCGTTCTTGAGATGAACTCGGGATGCAGAAGGTTCGTCAGCGTAGAGCGTGTAGAAATCTTCGTACTTCGAGGTGTCGTCGTCGAGAGCGGAGAGTAGAATGAATTTCGGAGGCTCCGAGCGGGGTATTTATAGGGAGGTGGCCGCCCCCTGCCGCCTCCTGATTGGTCCGCTTAATTTCATTAATTCGACTGTGTAATCTCATTGGCTCGCACATTGTTTTCTCAGTATCTGCGAGTATGATAGCTGAGCTGGTCCTCCGGGGTGCTTACGAGCGTCCGTCGCGGAGCCGACGACCTTGAGTTTAGCCGGGGACCTCGGGTGCTTTCTCTGCGTCAGTTGTTCAGACGGGGTCCCCGGGGTGGCTGCTGGACCAGAGGTGGTTGCTTGCCGCCTCTTGGTTGGTTCGCCTATTGTCTCTCGTGTAATCAGTGTTTCTGATTGGCGAGTAGGCTTGTTTGAATTGTCCTTGCTAGTTTTAGAGGACGTTTGATTTCCTGTTTGAGTTTTCTCGTTCAAGGCGACTTGGTTCGAGATACTTGTCGCATCTCTCTCGCCCAGTAAGTGTCTAGGGAGGTCGCCTTGTATGTTTTTAGTTAATATTTCACTTTTGAGAGAGAAATTCGTATTTTCTCTCTGGTGAAATATTTTGTTTGACGGAGTTGTAACTCGACGTCTTATAAATATTTTTGTGTTGTGCCTACCTCTTTTTGGTAGCCCTGAAAAGGGCTGTTGAAAAGAGGGGGTGGCTTTCACCACAGGACTGTTTGACGAAGTGTTATTCCATGCTTGCAAAGCACTGCATTCATCCCTTCATTGATGAACTCACCTCCCCCATCACAGAACAACTCTTGAATTGAGTGACTCAAGGTTTTTGCTTCATTGACAAACGTTTCAAATTTCGTGTTACCTCTGACTTCTGTTTCAAAAAAAATACTCGTCTGAATTTTGAAAAATCGGCTTTTAAGCACATGAAGTACCAAGCTCCTCATTATTGACTCATCTTGAGAAGGACCGCAAACGTCACCATAAATCCATTGGCCGCCCACTGAAGGTCGATTTGGAAAAATACAAATGGGCCGAACTGCGTTGGAAAATACTTATCGGTTTAGGTTGGCACGAAATCTGAGAAAATCAAAACCCGAACGAAATAAAAGAAAACGTTCAGCTATCATTCAAACTTATGTTAGGAGGTCAAAATACAACGATTACGAACACATACTGTATTCTTCTTATAGTGACTATTTCGAGTATAAACATTTGACTACGAACATATTCAAACCAATACTAACATAAGAACTCGATGTACCTGTTATACAAAAAAGAGTGCTGGCCCAATTATGAATGAGGAATAAAATACGGTTATCTCTATATTTAAGCAAAGAACTCTATAAAAGTTGAACAAAATGTCCCCTGTATTTTATGCAACATGGGAGCGCAGGAGACTGTACGCCATGTGGTATGTGAGTCTCCACAATTAGCAGTGTATAGAATTAAATATCTAGGAAATAGAAGGTTGTCAGAAGAGCATTTACTTAATGTAGTTTTAAAAGGAAGAAGTAAAGAAGAACTCATCGTGGTTTTCCAATATATTAGAGCATATATTAGAATTAAGAAGTTTATTCACAAATTATTGATGGATGCTGATTTTGTGTAAAATAATGTATATGATGTGACAACTTGTAATTTACATTGTATGGGTCAAGGATCTGAAACAATAAAGATTGATTTGATTTGAGTACATTCCTGGAAACTAGGATTCCCCTATACCCCTCCTGGAGGAGGGTTTTGCTCCTATTCACTTATAGATGGGCCAAAATATCTCTAAAATTCTTCCTTCACAGGAATGTGAAGGAGGAATTTTCCTATCGCCCATATATCTTGGACAGCTAGTATCAACCTGCTTTATATAAAAGAACAACATCCGTGGAGGCTCAAACACAACAACTGAGGTTTTTTATTGATGCTATTCCAGATGACAAAAGAATATGAAGTGGTCATATCGGGAATCGCCGGAATATTCCCCGAATGTGATGATGTCGACGAGCTCTGGACCAAGCTCATGGCTAAGGATGACGGGCTGATGACTGAAGATCTTCGTCGGTGGCCACCAGGTATGTACAAAAATGTTATATTTCAAATAATCTCAAATTCAGAAAATTTGTTCAGAGATGGAAGAGATGTTGAAAAACTTAAAATATGAAAAACCATATTAAAAAAAACGAGGAATTTTCATGGTTATTTTTTAATAGCGCAATAGAAACATCTGAGCATCCAGACATCTGAACATTCCAAAAAGGTGCCATATGGTGGGTATCATAACAGTAAAACTGCTCATGAAATTGATTTGCAGAATGGCGTCACGGCCTCCGCTCGTCTGGGGGTCTCTCTGCTCCCTTGTGCTGATTGAATTCACGCGTGATCTTCCTACCGTTTAATGGCCGAACTAAACGCTTTTTGAGATCTAAATTGCTTTTGCGGGGTTTTCAAACAGCGCTGAATCCGAATCTGAGATCAAAAGTGTGAAATTCCTACGGATGAATGTTTCTAATCATATCTACAACAACCAGGGGCGAGGCGTGACATTTTCCCGCATTCATCGCAAAAATATTCCCATATCAATGATTATCCTCACGAAAACTTGTATAGAAAAAGATAGGTCAGCGGTAAAAAAGTAGGTATACAAATAACGAAGAATATTGTATGTGTTGAAATAACGAATTGTCTTTAAGATGGTGGAGTCACTACATTAAATAAACTGTGTACCAATAAAAAGAGACTCAAACTCTTACTGACTCAAAAAAAAGGTCGATACTCATTGGTAATGAATTTATTTTTAGTTCGTGAAGGAGCCAACAACTATTAATAATAAAATTCCAGCCATCATAGCCAGTTTATGGTCATAGCAGATGGGTGATAATGTCATCAGGTGCTGGAGTAGACATCGTGAGTTTGAGTGGCACTCTTCGAACATTTCCGCATTTCCGTTCTTCATCACACACTAGAGATCACAGTCGAAAAAAAAAAAAAAAAAAAAAAATTGTTGGTACCTAGATAAGTACACAAAACCCGGTCACTGAACTATCAGGTAGATAAGGTGAGATGATAATGTGATAAGAAACAGGTTCCTATGCAGAATTTTTCCGCAGATACCCGAAAAGCTCCGATCTTTGCGCATCTAGACGAACCTTGCAAACAAGACCTCCCCCCTCTCCACACTTCTGCCTTCCCATGCAGTTGTTCAGACTGTTTCAGATCCGCAAGCTTCAAGCACTTTCCGAAGAGAGCATGGGTTAGCACTTGACCTGTCTCGTCCCTCTGGCCAGCAGTACCCAACCCCGCGATTTTTTGAAACTTCAGAACTGTCCCAGAACTTTTTCTTTCGTTCAGTTACAAAATTAAAATAAAAAGTAAGGTCTTCAGGTTCTGCTAGTCATCTCCACATCTAGTGATGACTGGGTGCCTCATCACTGCCATCAACAGCTAAAAGAAGAAGGAAGAGCTTCTGTGACTTTGTAAAAAATGTGTCTCGGAAATAGGTAGGTAATTCCTACCTACCAAGTACACACCGAATTACAAATTCATCTGTTAGGATGGTTGAACAAGTTAGAGTTCGGCCCAAAAAACATTAAGTTTTTCGCCTAATCCAGACTGTTTATTCCAACTCATCTTGAACGGCAGATGGTAACATAATAACCTCATCTTAAATGAAACTTCAACATAATGTAATTTTTGCTTGGTGAACGTTATTATTATCATTATTATTTATTTCACATTATTTATTTTCGCAACTTGTGTGACAAAACTTTCAGAGTGGGCTGTCGTGTTGCCTCTGCTCCCGTAAGGAATCTACGTATTTTCCTGACTGTCATAAATCCTTGCATCTTGGACTGATGTTCACTCTTTTTTTTTTTTTTTTAATCTTCAAGATAGACGAATCTCTAGCCATGTGACTTGGTGCTGTTGGAGGAAAAAGACTGGAAGTATCAATTTATTAACAAAGTCATGGCTAAGGGTGTTGCTCTTTTCAACTGATTTTATCAGTGTTGGATGATGTGGTATCGATTACCTGCCATGGCGGATTCTAAGCTTCAAATCAAACTCTCAATCAATAAATCGGTACATTTTCACGGAGCTTTTGTGATCAGGAAATGGATTAGTGGTGGAAGGTACTTGTAAAGTTTAACCTGAATTTGATCAGTGAGGAATGATAGGAAAATGGAGGCGTTCCTAGAGCACCTTAGTGTCTGCCATCACCCTCCACGATGTAATTAGGAGAATTACTGTTTGAAAGTTTTCCCAGAACCCTTGGGCTCCGCCGTCACCGTTCAAACAGGGAAGTGTGAATTTAGGAAGGAAGTCTTCAAATTGGTAACAAATGTTCTACGAAAAAATTCTTGCCCTCATCTATTACCATCTGAAAGAGGGGACTTTTGAGAGTGTTTCCAGAGCTCTTGGGCTCCGCCGTCACCAATCAAACAGGTAGGTGCGACTTTGGAATTTGATGGAAGCATCAATTTAATGACAAATATTCCCAGGGTAAGTCCTGCCGTCATCTATCAGAAATTGACACAAGGTAGGATGCAGAAGTCATACTGACCAAATATATATACTGGCTGAAGGCATGAAGGTTTGACAAATGAATACTTAAGATTACGCAGAGAATATTCCCACGAGAGCTACACTGATCGAATGCCTCTGGCCCTGGACCGGGGCCTATTTATATTGGTTCAGGTGCCCCTCTCTCCTGTCCTTCCTTTCGGGGGACCGGCGTGAGCGGCATCTAAACCCTTCCTCGGGTTTTCCCTGCTGACAGATGGGCTCTTTGTGAGGGCCTTCATTATCTATAATTATGTATACAACATTGTGGTTCCCACAGCACTGTTTTTGATGAGGATAATTGTGCAGATGCTTAAGCAATGTTCAGTGATTTTTTTATTGTTTAAAGAATTCTTTTTTTGGTGGAGCTAGGCCAGACACTCCCTGCTATGGAGGTCTTTCTCCCTTCGCGATCCAAGTATACACAGGACCTACCTCTGGATCAGCGATTTAAGCCTCCTTCCTATCTATCGCTGATATCTCTACCCGCAGGCATTGAACAGCTATTACTGACTCGTGCTTCTGCTCCTGCCACAGGCAGTACTGACAGTTGACATCAACACATGGCCGTCTGGACATTGCATCTGCGTTGAGATGAAAAGAGCCTGATAGATGTTCAATTGGGTAATTGTAGGGGATCAAATTCTGAAACCACCTAGCCAGCTGTCCATCTAAGTCACGGAAATTCCGTAACCATTGCAAGGATTTTGGTTTTTGGATCACACCAAAAACTTTTCAACACTATCCACAACATATGACTGAGAGTGCCTCATTGCCTTGACCAAACTCAATAACTATTTTCGAGCCGTACAATAACTGTGTATGCAATTATGCAAGTACTTTTCTTCTCCGCCTTGTATTTGTGAAAGAGCAGTGCCTACCGCTCTGTTGCTTGCATTTGCATCCACATCGAACAATACCCCTGGAACTGGATGCCCCAAAACAGGTGGCTGTGAGAGAGCCCCCTTTATTCCATCAAATACAGCTTGACATTCTGTTGACCTTACAAAATCTTTTGTGTTGTCTTGAAGCACGTATAATGGAGTCGTTCGGTCAGCAAAGTTTTTGACAAATCTTCGGTTGTATGAGCACGTTGCTACAAAGGTTGTAAGTTCTTTAATGTTGGATAGTATTGGCCACTCTTGTATCTTGTCTGTTTTAACTTGATCAACAGTAATTTCATCTCCAGAGATGACGTATCCCAAGTATGTCACCTCCCTAGAAAATAGCTGGCAATTCTTTGGGTAGAGTTTCACCCCGGCTGATCCCAAAACTCCAAACACCCAACGAAACCATTGCATATGATTATTGAATCCAGGACAATCAATCATCACATCATCTAAATACACTTTTGTGCGGCCGAGTCTTGGTGGAGCCATATTTTTGGGACCAGGGCTATTGGACTTGCCTAAGGGCTGCTAGATGGCTCTATGATACCAGCAATTTCCATGTCCACGATTAACTTATCAATTTCCTCCAGTCTATGAGGGGGTATAGGCTGGGGTGACTGTCAATTGGGAGAGTTTGTTCCGACATCTATCCTGTGACTGCAACCTTCAATCTTTTCCAACTCTTTATCACTCACAGCAAATACACTATTATATTCCCAAATCAGCTGCTTCAACTCTTCCTACTGAGTGTTATCCAGATTTTTTGCAGCTTCTTGAAAGGGCTGCTGCACATGGGATGGGAGAATACCAGTTTCTTCATCTGGTACGCTAGTAACTACATCAAAAGGAGTCAATTGATCGGGGTCTTCTCGTTTCTCATCCATATCTGAAGCCCTGAATACAGTGGGGGTTAACCCATCCAAACGTTTTTCATTAACTACCAATGCATTTTCTGTTGGATCTATCAAGCACTACTGATTAACAAGAAAATTCATTCCTAAGACTCAATCCTCTTGTATGGTTGCCTCTAAAACATTTTGTTTCTAGTCCTTTCCATCCCCTAAGTCTAGCTTGGTCTCTGCTTGGCTCTTTACAGGGATCAGGTCACCAGAGATGGACCTAATGCATGTTGCCTCACTTTTTGTAACAGGCACTCCTGCTTGTTCAACCAATGCAATATTTACAATCGTCCTTGTGGCTCCTGTATCTACAACGAACTCACATGGATCCCCATTCAACATCCCCAACTGGCTGGCATTCGATAGATCATTGTTTCAATACTAATGATTTTGGAGCCAGATACTTTCCCAGGGAACTGGTGTCTAGAGGTCAGCCTTTCCCCCTTCGGCCGTTCCCCAGAGTTGGAGGTACCGCTAAAGACTGTGACTGTTGACCTTGGGAGCAATTACATCAAGGGTTGGAAATTACAGTGGAAAGGGGAAAGGGGCATTTCCTTGGCAAATCCCCTGGTGCTGAACATCGCCAAAAGTTCACAGCTCTGCTTGGTCTCTCCCTCTGTAATACTTGGGTAGATGCATGCTCTACTGAAACATGAGTGTTTGAGAATGGTGTCGAAGTTTCACACCTTAGGGTTGTTTCTGAACCCTCAATGGCTTCTCCGCATCGAATATTGATGATTCCTGGTGTATGCAAGACAGCTTCTATCCGTTGAGCAACTTCCAAAGCCTCCTGCATCAGTTTAGGCCAAGCCTTTAGAACTTTCTCTCTCAAAGAAGCGTTGTACAATCCCTTAACAAACAACTGTACTAGCATCAACTCCGTACCTCTTGAGACATCTGGAAATGCACGGCGTGCCATTGTCTTTATGACTTGATAGAAGGTTGCTAAATCTTCTTTAGGTCAGAAGTGTCATAAACTTTTGCACTTGATTCTTGTGTCTCTAATGCACTTTGAAGAGTTGTGTACAAAAGTGGAGTTCCCACTTCTGCCAAAACTTCCCGAGCTGAGCCGTCCAAAGCTGCTGCCAAGGGTATGGCCACTGTATCATCATTCCAACCATTCCTCAGAACAATCGACTTGAACTGGAGGATATAGGACTCATCTGTGCCATCAAACTTCATAGACTTGAAGATGAATTCTTTTACTTTTTGAACAACTGGTTTTGTAGCTGGCAAAGGTGGAAAGTTCTCTATTCAGTATGGCTCCTACTGCCTCCACCTTAGCACGCATTAATTGTTCCATCCCTGTCATATATTGTTCCGAAAGGACACGAAAATTTCCCAAACAAGCACTTCTTTCATCAGCCAACATATTCCTCAAACTTCCAAAATCGAGTGAGCCTACTCCAACTGGTTGATCATCACTTGGATCATTCACAGGGTTGATTTCAGCACTGGTTGGTCCTTGAAGAGTTTCTGAGGCTGAATTATCCTTATCTTCAGAGGATGCTGTAGAAGCATTTTGCGTTAACCTGATAGTGAACCGAGTATCCATGATCACTTGCTACTGAAATAACTACCACCGCTGTCACCAAATGTTCTGTTCTCAATAGGAAAGTATTTCAGATAAACTACACTGTTTATCATCTGACACAAGACTACGAAGTTATGTATTTGAAACAAACAAATATTTAGGAACGATAATACAATAATAACCATGGGCTGTAACAACTTCATAACATCATGATAGGAATGACCTGTGGCAAGCGCTATCTGAGCTAAAAGGAGTGGCAACCAGTAACATGAAAGTCATGGCCACAACAGTGGCATGGCGTGGGCTGTAGTGCTCTGTGACATCACCACTCGCGTCCTACGAGGCTCTTACCTCAACTGGTGGTCATTTTATAGGGGCACTTCCTTTCATCCCTCTCTTCTTCCTCCTCCTCCTGCGACTTCCTACATCCCTAGAGCTGGTGTCAGGTAAACCTGGGCGTACTCCTCACTTCATTTTATTTATTTATTTATTTTTAAATTCAATGGTGTGCCCTCTCCACCTTTGAGGGGAGGTTTGTAAAAATAAAAATAAAAAGTGTGTGTGTGTGTGTGTGTGTGTGTGACGTTTGCTTGTTGTGTATCCACAAATCGTTGTACCAAACTTAATTTCCACAACATTCAACTCAATTTTTTTTTTTTTTTTTTTTTTTGTAAGTGCAAGATTTTTCGAATTTTGATGAAATTCTTCCAAAGGAAAGTAAGGGGCTTGGACTACCAGACCACCGGTTCTTTATACAGGTATTGTGTACTACACTCCATGTAATTCCAGGAAAAAGGATATTACTGTAGGAATAAATTACATGGCTAGAACGTGCCAATAAGAATATATTTTTAAAGAGTAATAACATCAATATCTCAGGCTACACGAACACTAGAAAGGTAACCATGGACCGATAATTAACACTGATACTGTAGTATCGAGGACACTGCAGTCTTCCCCACTATTCAAGAGCCCCTTGACTCAAAAGAGAATAAGCACATGAAAAAGTATTGTTATAAAAGTAAGAACATGGAAATCACTAGATATAACGGCTAAAATTTGAAGAGGATATTGGGATCTCCTCTCTGGAAGCCTTCTTTTGCGAGCCGGCTAACAGCTGGACAGCCAGGACTTGCCGGGGTAGGTTCTGATTCCGGCAGAGTACATTGAGGAGATTGTGTGCAAGAGGAATCCCCCTGACGATTGTGAGGGTGAGCGGAAATTCGGGCTGTGGTGTGGCTGCACTTGAATGTTGAAACACGATTCGGTAAATTACGTGGTACCTCATACGACTGGGCCGGTCCAAACGTGACAGATTTTCTGGTCTGGTTATGTGTCCCATGTAAGTGTTCGGTGGTTAAGTGTTCGCCCTGATTCATCTAAGCGGACCAAGTAGAGTAGTTGCTTGTACCCCTGCACGACTTCTCCAAATCCCCAGGCTGGCTTGCTTCCTTTATAAATGCGAGTCTGAACCCTCTCCCCCACATGAAAGAATCTATTAGAGCTGGAGCAATGAGGTTTGAGAGACAACTTTGGGGTTTGAGAGGGAATAATGCATCTAGGAGAGTACGGAATTTGCATTTCAGGTATAGATCAGCAGGCGATTTATCACTTGCTAATGGGGTCGCCATATACCTAAATAGAATATTCCGAACCTTTTCACTTATTAGCATGTCTTCATTGGATGCAGCGCAGAGCTTACTCTTGAGCATCTGAATATTACGCTCAGCATGGCTATTTGTGGCCGGATGGCCGGGCGCGATGAATTTTGAAATATCCCATTGGTCTGAAAATATTGGTGGAAGCCTTCACTCTAGAAAATGGTTGCATTGTCCGACCTCAGATGATTTTGAATCCATAAGTAGAAAAGATTCTGCCATGGAGGGAATTGTAGATGAGGTAGTGGGTGCATCTCTGCTTAGCTCAACTCTACCCATTTCGACTTGGCATCTATGCAGACAAGAAAATAATAATTCTGGAAGGGGCCGGCATAATCGATATGCACACGCTCCCAATTTTCCAATGGTTCATCCCATGGATGAATGGGTGCTTTTGGCGGATCCGACCTGGTAAGGGTGCATTGCACAGCCCTTGACGAGACGTTCAATTTGGTTATCATTTCCAGGCCAATTCACCTACTTCCGAGCCAACCGTTTCATTTCAACCATTCCCAAATGCGTATCCTGTACCTCTGAAAGGACTTGACTGCGGAGCGATGCGGGAAAAGTGTACCCTCGTGGAGTGTATATTCTGAATTGTGACTCTCTTTTAGGAGCGAATTGGTGATCTTTCGTAGTCGGACTCTTTCCGTGTTTCTTCTTGAATGAACTCAAATGTTACTTTGTAACTAGAAATTTGTAAAATTTGCTCAGCGAATATTTCTTGTACCGCCATTCCCATGGCTACATCCGTGGAAGTGGTAGTTTGTTGAATAGGCGCTCGCGAGAGACAATTTACGTTTCCATTTTCTTTCACAGCCTTAAACCTCACCTTGTAGTCAAATCCTGACAAAAACGATGCATAGCGCAGTAGTCGGGCACTTGTCATCTGAGGTAAATGCTTGTGTGCTGGAAAATGCGAGTGAGGGGCTGGTTTTCTGTAACAAAGGTGAATGGACGACCATATAAATAATTTTAAAAATGGTTCACACCGAACACAATTGCTAGTGCCTCGCGATCTAACTGACTGTAATTAGCTTCCGAAGACGTCAACGAATGAGAAGCATAGGCCACTGGTCTCTCAGATTCACCAACATGATGGCTTAGGACGCTTGCGATGCCCTCTGGACTGGCGTCGCAGGTGAGAACAACAGGTAGATCAGGATCGAAGGGTACCAATATTCGATCACTAGAGAGCTCAGATTTTAATTTTAGGAAAGCAGCTTCACATTCGGCAGACCATGTAAATTTTTGATTGCTCTTCAAGAGGCGCCGAAGTGGACATTACAAAGAGGAAAATTGGGGGATGAACCTCGAGTAATATGATTATAGCCCCAAGAATCGACGAACGGCATCAGCGTTTATGGGTCGCGGCATATCATTTACTGCTTTCACTTTTCCGGCGACTTATGAATTTGATTATACCCTATTACATGTCCTAGGTATTCACTCTTTTGCTCAAAGAAAGAGCACTTTTGACGGTTGACATGAAGGTCATATTTTCCAAGACGACTCTGGCATGCACGCAAATTTTCAGCGCATTCCTCCACTGTAGCCCCATGACAAATGATGTCATCAAAATACGACTCACATTTTAACAGGCCATGCTTGAGAAATTACTCGGTTGAATTCTGCCGGTGCAGTTTTAATCCCAAAACTTAGGCGGGTCATCCTATACAATCCACGATGTGTAGCAATTGGGTGAATTTGAGCACTTTCCGGGAAGACTTTAAGATGAAGGTATTCCTTAAATATGTCAATATTACAAAAATACCTGGAACCTCGTGGGCTATGGAGAAAATATTTGATAAGGCGTACCGGAAAACTTGCAGAAACCAACCTTTCATTTACTCCTGACTTATAGTCGACGCACAGTCTTACGCCACCATCCGACTTTTGGATCACGACAAAGGGCGAACTTTAATCACTGGTTGTGACTGGCGATATTATACCTGCATCTTCCAGCGAATACAATTCTCTCCCAACCCGTCCCGCAAAGCATAAGGTAGATGGCGTTCCCGCGTAAAATTCAGTTTTGCTCCTTGGCGAAGTTGCAGTTTGATTTCAAAATTCGACACACAACCAATTTTCCCTGAAAAAAACATGTGGAAATTCAGCAATTATTTAATTTGGCGTGATATTTATTGCATTGATATTGATAGGTGTTTTAGAAATGGTATGTACAGCTTAATCAATGTATTTTAATTCAATATTTAATTCCCGGATCCACTGACGTCCTAGCAAAGCGGTATGACCAGTAAGTAAACACAAATAGGTCGCCGCTTGCGACTTTATTCTTGTATGCGACCGAGGCAGTTACTTTACCTCTTGGTTGAATCGTATTACCCGAATAGAATCTAAAAGTCGTACTAGTTGCTTAGAGAGACATCTGCAACTCTAACCTTTGGAATTCATCCTCGCTTATGAGGGAAAAATGTGCACCTGAGTCAACCTCCATGATCTGTGGTTTGCCATTTATGACAATGGTAACGACAAACTTGTCTGCAACAGGCAAAACATCAGATAAATTGACAACATGGGTTTCAAGACGGGAAATCATGCCATAAGCCCGTTCATCATCAATATGAGTTATTTATTTATTCATTCATTAATTTATCTACGTGGACCGAGGTATGCTGCTAAGGTATTATAATGTGTGCTACCGATCGAACCACACAACAACTGGGCTTTCTGAGCATCGTCGGAGAGCTTTTTCATCTCACAATAGTTGCCAAAACGCTACATGTAGCAAGAAAATTTAGCTACCCCCTTCCAACTTGTGCTCTTTATTTACTTTAGTGATTAGCGTATTCAGTTGAATAGTAAGTGTAGTCATAAATAATTTCAACTGAATTTCATCCATCTCGAGGCTTACTTGAAAACTGGTGGGAAACACTTGCAAAATACTCTGTGAACTTGAAGGCTGTAACCATGGACCGATAATTGAAATCGATACTGTAGCATCGAGGACACGACAACAGAGCAATGAGAACAAGAAATTTATTGGGTTCGTACCTTTATATTTTTAAGTTGAATAACGATGTTACTGGCTCTTAAGCTAGCCAGAGTGAGTACTGACAGATCCCCATGGCAAAAAATGACAAGGAAAAATTGCCTTCTGTACCCCCTGGGGGCTATGGTAGTTCAGAGTGATACCTTTCGGTTTTTCAAATGCCCTGGCTACATTTCAAAGGGCAATGGGCCGGGTTACACGACTTCATTTGCCAAGGAAGGGTGAAAGTATACCTGGATGACATCCTGGTGGACACAGGAACATTTTAAGGCCACATGATTAGGCTGAGGAAGGTATTTGAAACATTTCGCACAGCTGAGAAGGAGCTGAGCGACAAAAAGTGCCGACTTTTTGGCTGCACAGCATTCTAACTAGGATACCTTATCACAAAGGAAGGAGCTGTGACAAATCCGGTAAAATTTGAACAAGTAGTCAAATGGCCAGTCCCTACAACACAGAATTAGCTTCGTTCATTCCTAGGTTTTCGCTCTTACTATAGGACTTTTGTTCTTCACTCTTGGACTCTTATGCATTACAAGAACAACCAAAGCTACTATATATTTTTGGTCTTTACTGTAGGACTTCTTTGTATTCATTACAAGTACAACCAAAGCTTATTTGGGATGAGGTGGCTCAAGCAGCGTTTGAGGATCTAAAAACCAGTTTTACCCCACCACCAGTCTTGGTACATCTGAATCCAACAGCTCCACTCATCCTTGATACTATGCCAGTGATATAGCAATTGTCGCTCTTTTGTCTCAGGTTCTGCATGGGAAGGAGAAAGTTCAAGGCAATTTCAGTCGATGTTTGAAGAAATAAGAACGAAGATATGCACGACTAGAAAGGTGCTGATCAGTCTAGTAGAAGCCCTGAAACGATTCAAATCAATTGGCCTGCAACGTGTAGCAGCCAGATCACAAATCGAAGCAGTTTGGTGACCAGAAAACCAAAGGAATGTTGAAACCCGAATTTCGAAGTAGACATATTAATTCAATGAGCAGGATTTTGGGGTGTCTGCCTATGACGACTACATATTTGTAAGCATCATCGCAATAAGATAGCAGAAAGATTTGAAGGCAGCCAGTATTTCAACCTCAAACCCGCAGGCAATGGGAAACTCAACGCAATGCTATCTGCTACACATCATTTACCCACACTCTAATTATTGATCTACGAATCCTTGACGATGATTATAAATGCTACCCACCTTGTACATTGCACAGACTATCCCGTTGCCACCGATTTGGAGATTCAAGCACTGGTAGCTTTCAAATCCGTCTACTATTTTGTCTGCTACAGTCAGACTGACGTGAAAATACTCTGGAAAAATTTGGTCGTTGAGGGCATCAACGACTTCTTGAATCCCGTATTTTTAGGGATTCCCCACTCCTCCAGAAATTGCTCCTTGTCGCGTCGGTGCTACTTCAAAAATCCAACAATTTTTGTCTCCCGAAGAATCGCCCAACAATTCGTCAATTAAAAAATCGAGATCAATCACTTTACTTTGGAAAAGGCAGAACACCTGCCTTTTAAATATAAATACCATACTATAAATAGAACTATTGAAGAAGGAAGAAGAAATAATTGAAAATAATGAATAGACTGAATAGATGTGTGATCAAAATTAGTGAAGAAGCACTTGTTAACGGGAGAGAAAAGAGCAATTTACTGAAAGGAGGGAAGGTTATACCTCTCAGCAAGGTTATCCGTGATCAGTTAACAACCCTGCCTTCGTTTTGGAGCAAGAAGTTCATGATTCAGCACGAGAACGCGGGGCATTGGAACACTACAGGCAATACAGACAATACAAAAACTCTGCGACTGCGCGGTACTAGTAAATGAACTCAAGCACGTTGGCACAAACCTTGTGAGTTTGCTTTGCAGTGCGCTTGGTGGGATTTCATCCCCCCGCCCACCTAAATTGAAATTACGGTTATGTAGTTCACAAATAATCGAACCTCCATGTTTGAAGGATCAATAATTCAAAGTGGTCCAAAAGAAAGGTTTGGGCAGCCGGGAGATCTGATTATCAAGCACAGAATACATTAGGAATACATAGTCACACACAAAAATACACTGCCAAGGAAATGGCACATGAGCTTCCTCGTGACCTTCACAGTACGTCACCATTAAATTCCAGAAAACTAGAAACGACCGGTTCTGGCATCAGGGAATTAATAAGGTGGGAAATTGGAAGCTGAATGGTACATATAATAAATTAAATTAATAAGGAAAATTTTCGTATGGCACCTCAAGGGACTCTACCGGGATCATCTCTGAAAATTTGAACAAAATCCGATAAAATTAACTAAGCTGTGACCATAAAAAAAACATCACTTTCGCGCATGCGCCTAGCCTATCGCCCCTGATGATCGCGAAGAATGTGATACGGGACCTCAAGAAACCTTGCCGCATCATCCCTGAAAATCTGACCGAAATCCGTTCACAATTGCCTGAGTTATGACCGAAACAAGAAAATTTTGTTTGCGCCTGCGCCTGCAAGGACCGTAAAAAGAATATTTCGTTCACGCATGCGCAGAGCGTACCGCTAATGCAATTATGATGATAGTCTTATGGGACCTCAAGGGACCTTACCCACATCATCCCTGAAAATCTGACCGAAATCCGTTCAACATTGACCGAGTTATGACCGTCACAAGGAATTCACGTTAGCGCCTGCGCAGAAGCTACCGTTGATTCGATCATGATGAAGTTGATAGGGGACCATCTAAAGCTTAACCCGCACGATCCCTGAAAATTTGGTTAAAATCGGATCAAAATTGTGGAAGTTATGGCTGTTACAAGGAAATGTGGACGGACAGACAGACACGGAATCAAATTTGTTCAGGAGGCTCTGAAACGCAAAATGCGAGTGGAAATTTTGATTTTGGAGCAAAAAATTTTTTTTCATTTCGAAAGTGAAAACAAAGCTTCCGCTGCCTTGCAGTCTCGGAAGCAACATGATAATGTCGCTGGGCTTTTTTACGGATATGTTTCAAAGAATTCTGGAACATAATCCATTGTGGAGCCATTTTCTCGCGGTTGAGCGTTTCCATAATCTTATCCAGATTATAATCTAAACAAGTGCCTAACTAGCTTCTGAGAGACACCCCAAAATTGTGTAAGTTATACGGAATGTAACCATCTAGAATTATTGAAAAAAAAAAAAAATAAATAAATAAATAAAAAATAAAATTAAAATAAAAACTACAGCGATAACCTTCGGAATGTAGTTACATCTATTAGGTAAATTTATTGAAAACCTACCGTGAAATTTTATTACTGTTATTTTGAAAGCTACATTTATTGGTAAACTGATAAAAATAAATTTAAAACGAGATCATTAAATGCAAGTTTTTGTTTGTTGGAAAGGTACAATGGGGGTTCCGGCTTGCCTGGGAAAGACACGTGAGCCCAACCATTTCGACATGACGTTCTTCGGAGTCAGCCGTCGCCTGTGCACCAACATGGATCCACTGACCAAACTGTGCTTGGAACAGTCATTCAGAGCAGTGTGTGATGCAGGCATCAACCCTGCTGAGCTCAGTGGGACAAATACGGCTGTGCTAATGGCCTCTGTCGTTTCTGAGACTGAATATGACTGTGTAATTTGCGGCCAGTTAATGGGCCACGCAATGTTGGGCCACTCGAGGACAATGCAGGCCAATAGGTTTGTTTCATTTACCTCATAGATCATTTCAATGTATTTAAGGGGCAGGCATGATATGACATGTATATAATGTTTACGTAATGTGTATTCAAGACACGTATTCACGTAATCTAGGGGAAAATAGAAATAAATAAACTAAATAAAACATTATGATAATCATAAATGTGAAAACTCACCCTACCGTAGGAAATCATAACCATCACCTGACAAAAATAGGTCGCATGTTTCTAGGCCACCTCCCTTCCTCCTACCTTGACAATATATTTTTTATGGGCAAAACAAAAATAACTCCATTATAAGTACTCAGTGTTTCTAAAAATTCCCATTAAATAGGTACTGACTGCTTTTGAGGTTGAGAGTTAGTGCAGAAACTGATTGCTCATTCCGTTTTATTATTATTATGCACATTGTGGTATATAAGGTTAGTCCACGTTCCTTGACCAGCTGAGGGGCCTCCGAGCCTATATTCTTTCCTCACCTATCGGCCTTTTTTTCAAACATGTTTACTGTGAAGCGAAAAATTGCGGGGTCTTGGAACAGTAAAAATGTTAACTGTTCTCGGGGTCACGATGCGCCATGATCTGTTCATACATATATACGGGGTTTAATAAATTATAGGCCAATGAACTACGTAGAAGGGCTATCTAACACAGAAATAATAAACCATTGTGTAATAATTTGCAGTGTTTTCACATTCACGGTAATTCCGAGTTAGGTACCTATTCTAAAATCAAATTTAATTTCAACATTGAACAGAAATAAAAATTAAACAAGGATCGCAGGTACCTACCTACTAAAACCTTCTTTCACATGGTTTTGTATTTCGAACACGGGTATAACAGGCACAAATAACTTGACTTTGGATTATTAATGAGAATCGATGTGATGAATGATCAAAATTATTGAAATAGGGCAAAGTTCCAAAGGCCTTCAACTCTATACGCGAACATCACCCTCACTCTTTCCAAACTTCCACTTTTCTTCCTCTGCCAATCATGAGAAACGATCGTCTCCCAATCTGCCCCCACGCCGGAAGACCATTATTATAGATTTAGCAAGGGTGACTACAAGTGTCCACCAAACACTAAAATCATCCAAGACATAAATGTTCCGCTGAAGGATTTCAACTACCACTGCCAATGAAACCACGTTGTCTGGATACATCAGGGTTTACACCAGAACTTCGCCAATTTCAACCCCGCTTAGGAGAAACACCGTGGAAGTAGCAATTGCAGTATTAATAAAGTATATAAAAATAAAAAAGTTTTCTCTTTAGATATTTTTAATATCATCTACGGCTACCACTCTATGGTTGATCTGAAATTAATCTTTAGGTATTATTATAAGTACTTACTCTGCATGTTTCAGACCCAATTACGTCAAAGGTTGGTCGCAGTTATTTCTTTAAACGCGTTATATATTATGTTTCCGACAATGGGTATGTACTAGGTAGCTGCGTTCAGGTACAATTACTAATGTACATAATAGTCCAGGCCAATGCTCTGTTCAAACATGTACATAATCTGTCAATATCAATATCTTGTTTGGGGAGAAGAAACTCTAAATTTGTTGTTAGAAGAATTAAATATTATTCGAAATCTCATTGTTCGTGATTTTTTTTAAGTAGTTTTTCTTCTTTAAGTAGAATATTTTGACCTAGCAGTTTCTTTCATTATGCTCTCGCTATATATGTTTTCTCCCTTAATATGAAGTTCAACAGGTTTGGAAATACTCGTAGTTACAAAAGATTCAGCACCCCAAGAATCATTAGAATCCATGCCTCTTAAAAGCATCATCTTGCAGTTTGGGGAATTGTGCCGTTTAAACAGTTGATTTATACATTATACATTATTTATACCAGCCGCGTTACGCACCCGATGGGGGGGAAAATGATCGGTGTATTGTTGCTAGACGCTTAGCGGGAAAAGTGTGTAGCCTTATTGGTTGTAGAAGAAATTATTTTTTTAATTCAATAAATTAAACTGGAGGGCAAGGAAACGGTAATGAAAATGCAATAGGGTATACGGTGCGGGGTTATGAAGGATGATAATTATATTAAGGGTAAACAAACAGGGGATTATCATTCAAAAAGTATGTGATCCTTCTCAATTTTTATCTGTTCCTCTCCCTTATTAGTGGCCTCCTACTCTCTTTTCCTATGCTAAAAAGGAGAGAATTTAGCTCACTCAGCTGATCAGGGAAGTGCCCATCATTTTATTCGTTTCTCGATGTCCCAGGGAGGTGCCTACCCTATCAAATTTCAAATTCCTAGGGTAAGCAGGAGAGAATTTAGCTAAGTCAGCTGATCTGGTTGGACGTTTTATAAAAATTTTCTTTTACAAACATTCCCCGTGCCATCACGATCATTTTGCAAAAAACGCCGTTGAAATCCGTCCATGAGTTTGAGCGTGAATGTGCTGACATTAGGTACTCATTTATGGAATAGAAATAATTTTTTTTGCCGTTACTTGGATTATTGATACAGTTTATCATCATGAAATCCAGCGAGACGCTAGTCTCGAATTGCCAGGCCTTCAAAACACCGTTGCGACGAGACGTGTCGGAATAAGTAACTATGTAAAACGCTGGCCCAACATTGGCCCCCTCCCGACCAGAGCCTGTCGGCTCAAATTTAATTTTCTTTGCATTTCCTGGGAGGGCCATGCACCCTGAGTGGCCTGATGCCAAATATGTACCTGTAACTCGATTCAATACAAGCTAAAACGAGGCGTAAAAATGCACGTTTTCGGACTTTCTTCTTTCTGGCAGAGTTGTTAGGTACCTAATGATTACATTGAGTAATAATTACGTTTTCAATTACTTTTCTTAAATGGAATAAAATGAGTACAGCAAGGATGGGTATGCCTACAAGCTAGGACTGGGGTTTTAAGCTAGCAATATTTCCAGAGTAACTGCACTTACCATTACCATTCCTGGTAATGGGAATGGTTTGAAGCTATTATTTATTTAAATTACAGGTAGTGATAATGATTTATTCAACCACTATTATTTGGTGTTCGGAAAGTAATTGGTTCTTCCGATTTTTCTTTCAATTACCTATTACAGAAGAGGTGTAATGGGAATAGAATTAATTCCATTCCCACTACAGAAACGTTTGCCCTCACACACCGCGTAAGGGAGTGTGTGTGCAATGTTATACTATATATATACAGGGTGTCTCACTTTATATCCGGAAAACTTCACCTACGTATTTGCAACAAATATCCAATCAAATGTTCCTCCTACAGATTTTTTTCTTTTTTAAAAGCTTCGTTTTTGAGTTATTGAATTTTTAAGACTTTTTGTGTATTTTCGACCTTAAGTTACTACCTCGAATTTAGAGTAAACAAAAAATGAAGGATTTTGTTGGAAAAAACGTTAAATTTTCTTTTGAATACGCTTCCTAACATGCGAGATTATGCAGGTAACACAGTCAGGAATCTACTCTGAAGTCAAAAAATTTTCAAATATGAAAAACTACGTATTTTTAACCCGGCATAGCTAGACACTTTTAACCTGCTAGACGGAATTTCGCACCTACTGATGGAAAAACTTACGCAAACCGAAGGCTTTTGGACGGTCTAGTCAATTTTACTTTTACTTTGCTACATGGGGGAGAAAGGTATGTTGTTATGTTGAAAAGCATGGTTTATTCCTATGAAATCGAGGGTTTTGGTCAAAAATGACTCCCTAAGAAAATACGATTATACGCTTTCTGAGTATTTTATCATGCTGAATCGAATGGTCATACTCGCAGATCTCCCCAACTCGTTATAACCGAGTTTCACACTATAACTAACTAGTTTTCCCCCCTAAAAACACATAAAATCGAGAGTATCAAAAAAACTTAAAACTCGCGAGTTAAAGTGTTGAAACTCGGCTATAACGGTTGGAGGGGGGGGGGGGCTGCGAGTACATATGACCATTCAATTCAGCATGAAAAAATACGTGGAAACCGTTTGCAAACTTGTATTTTGTCAGGGGGTAATTTTTCACAAAAACCCTCGACTTCAAAGGAAAAAACCATGTCTTCCGACACACAAACATACTTTTCTCCTCCAATTAGCATAGTAAGAGTAAAATTGATTAGACCGTTCAAAAGCGGACAGTTTGCAAAAGTATTTCTAGTAACAGGCACGAGAATTCTGAGGGGTTTACCGTGCCGTCTAGCGACGTTAAAAAATACGGAGTTTTTAATTTATTAAAATTTTTTAACTTGGGTAAATTCCTAACTTCTATACTTATATTATCAAGGTATTTATGCCACTTAGTGTCGAAAACACGAAAATATTCTTAAAATTTGAATAACTCGAAAACAACGCGTTTAAAAAAATCTCTATGAGGAACTTTGGTCTCGATTAGAAATTTGTTGCAAATACGTAAATGAAGTTTTCCGGATGTAACGTGAGACACCCTGTATATTCTGCCACTTATTTCCGACCGAGAGTTCTTTTGAGAGATTTTCTGAAATGCTTTGTTTTGAAGTTATTCAATTTTTAAGACTTTTTCGTGATTTTGACCGTGACTTACTAATACGGTCATAACTCCCTTAATTACCTGAGAAAATTCAAATTTAATCATACCGTTTGAAAGAGTGTTGAATTTTCCATCTCCCTAATGTACAAAATTTCTCAGTTGAATTTTTTTGATTTCTCCCCAATTGGTGAGAAATCAATCTGAAAAATGAATTTTGTCAAATCTTCAGAATGACCACTTTTTTCACACTCTGTAGGCCCAATAAAATTCTACATGTCAAAATCAGCCAGTAAATCAAAAATTTGCGCCGAAAATCTCAGCTTTCCAACGGTGTTGTCAATTTTACTTTTACTTTGCTAATTAGGAGAGAAAACTATGTTTTAACGTTAAAAAAACATTTTTTTTTTTTCAATGAAATCGAGGGGTTTCTTGAAAAATGACCTTCGATAAAAAAACGAATTTGGGGTCGGTTTCTACGTATTTTTCATGCTGAATCGAATAGTTGCTCTTGCATATCTCCCCAACCCTGTTATAACCTAGTTTTACTCTTCAACTATTTCTATTTCTTTCCAACGGTATAATTAAATTTGAACTTTCTGAGGTAACTGAAGGAGTTACGGCCGTATTAGTGAGTTAAGGTCAAAATCACGAAACAATTCTTAAAAATTGAATAACTCTAAAACAAAGCATTAAAAAACCTCATCAAAGAACTTTCAATCGGAAATTAGTTGCAGAAATCAAATTTTAAGAATTTTTCCGTATTTTCGACCTTGAGTTACTAAAATGGCAAGAAATACCTTGATTTTAGAGAAAACAAGAAATAAAGGAGGCGTTAGTTTTACTTTCAGACCTAACGTGCTATAATATAGGTACCTATCACAGTGAGGAATTTTCAGGAGTTTTTAGTTTATTTGTTACGCTCGATTTCATGTATTTTTGAGGTAAACTAGTTAGTTAAAATCCAGTTAAAACGGATTTGGGGAGATCTGCGAATATTACTATTCGATTCCGCATAAAAAAATACGTAGAAATCGGTCCCAAACTCGTATTTCCTTAGGGGGTCATATTGGAAGAAAACCATGTTTATAAACATACAATCATATTTTTCTCCCCGATTAGCAAAGTAATATATCTATATAACTATTTTCAAAGCTGACGAACTTAATTTTAAGGGAGAAAACAGACATAACGAGAGTATAGTAAAATAAATGACTAGGTAAAAATATTCTTCAACTTCAAGAAGAAAAACTACTTGAAAAAGATCACGAACGATGAGGTTTCAAATAATATTTTATTCTTCTAACAAAACATTAAGAGTTTCTTAGCTTAAAACAATTTATTGATATTGACAGATTATGTACATGTTTGAGCAGACTTGACCTGGACTATCATGTTCATTAGTAATACCTACTCGTACCTAGTACCTGACTACCTAGTACCTACCCATTGTCTGAAACATATACTCGTACAACGCGATTAAAGAAAATAGGTTCTTACAATAATACCTAAAGATTAATTTAAGATCATCCAGAGCGTGCAGAGCCGTAGGTGATATAAAAATGTCCAACGAGAAAACTTTTTTATTTTTATATACTTTATTAATATCGTAATTTCTACTTCCACTGTGTTTCTCCTGTGCGGGGTTGAAATTGGCGAAGTTCTGGTGTAAACCCTGTATGCCGACGTGGTTTCATTGGCAGAGTCATTTGAAAGTCTTCAGCGGAACATTTATGTCTTGGAGAATTTTAGTGTTTGGTGGACACTTGTAGTCAACCTTGCTAAATCTATAATAATGGTCTTCCGGCGTGGGGGCAGATTGGGAGACGATAGTTTCACATGATTGGCAGAGGAAGAAAAGTGGAACTATGTAAAGAATCAGGGTGGTGTTCGCGGATAGAGTTGAAGGCCTTTGGAACTATGCCCGATTTCAATAGTTTTGATCAATCATCACATCGATTCTCGTTAATAATCCAAAGTCAAGTTATTTGTGTCTGTTATACCTGTGTTCAAAATACAAAACCATGTGAAACAAGGTTTTAGTAGGTAGGTACCTACGATCATTGATTAATTTTTGTTTCTGTTCAATGTTTTAATTAAATTTGATTTTAGAATAGGTACCTAACTCGGAATTCCCATGAATGTGAATACACTGCAAATCATTACACAATGGTTTATTGTTTCTGTGATAGATAGGCCTTCTACGCAGATCATTCTTAATTGATATAATTATAAAACTCCGTATGAAAATATGATCGATCATGGCGCATCGTGACTCCGATAACAGTTTAAATTTTTACAGTTCCAAGACCCCGCAATTTTTCGCTTCACAGAAAAAATGTTCAAAAAAGGTCGATAGGTAAGGAAAGACTCTATATACGTCTATCATCTCGATGTGCGTCTAGGTACGCCTGTGCAGTTATATTCAAAAGATCTGTTATACCTATACTTCGTTCAATGATTATAGACAAGCGTTCTGTGTACAAGAGTTACCCATTACAGATATAATGAACCGATACGTAATAATTTGCAGCGTATTTTGGTTTATTATTTTCATTAATGAACCATTGTAATCGACCAAGAAATTAATGTTCTAACCCCTCCTCATTTTCGTTTGTTTTTCGTTTTGAGATGTATGTAGAAGATTCCGAAAACGCTGCATATTATTACACAGAGGTTTACTATTTCTTTATTTTAACCTTCTACACAGATAAATGGTCTATATTTAACCTGTATAATTAGGTATATTAGGTATGGTATTGAAACTCGGCGCTTAGCGCCTCACAAAAGGGGTTGCCTTTACAGTACCAGGACTCCTAATTTTATGCTTTTTAGTAAACGTTAAAATAAACAAAACCCTTTGTGATGAAATTATCACCACTCACAGCTACGACCACCCGCAGTAAGCAATCCAATCACAGGCCGCCTACCCCTGACCGAGAGGTATAAATATAGTCCCCCGGGGACCCCATAACAATCCTGACCACCGAAGAAGGAAGACCTCACTAGAAGCAACCTCCAGAAGCCCAGCAGTGATACTACTCCACTGGTTCCCGAGGAAGAAGGACCAACACCTACCAGAACTTCAAGAACTTCAAATAGGTAGTACCCTTGACACTTCGTCAGCCTTCCTATTAAGACCCCGATTCAGCATGGGCCCTCGGTAGTACCGGATTGCCTACACTACCTTGGACCAGCAAGACCTCGACCCCGGATCGTAATTTATTACGATCGCCCGCGGGACGAGGCCGAACGGTAGTCAAGAAGGCTGAAAAGCCTTACCGTTTCGAACGTTTAGGGCCTGGGCTTGTAGAAAGCTTCACTTTCTCACGCAGTCGACCGCACGGTGTTGGCCCCTTGCTCTCTGGGAGCTTCACTCCCTACGTGCGAGGTCCCTCACAAACTACAGTCCTTTTCAGGACTCCGTCGCATTCGAATAAGGCCACCACGGACTACAGTCCTTTTCAGGACTCCCTCACATTTGAATAAGTCGACTACAAACTACAGTCCTTTTCAGGACCCTGTCGCATCCAAATAAGTCGACTACCCCGTTCTCGAGGATGGAACGCTCACCGAGTTGCCAACTCCTAGAACCAATGAACGACAGAGGTCCGGTGAGTAGAAATCTATACCTATAAGCCCTCTCACGCGGCTCGCCGTGTCTCTTTCACAACCGGCGACTCAGCACCTGAGCCATCTTGCGACTCAGGTGACCACAGAGGCGCAGCCTCTGACGGACCCTTTTCTCCCGAGACCTCGACACTTCATACTCACGTGCCTTCTGATGGTCAAAACACTTCCTACAAGCAACAGTTCTTTCAGGACGAAGGAGCACATTCTCCCAATGAGACCCACATGTTCTATCAGTACCAAAACACGGGAAAGAACAACGACATCCCCGAGCTTGATAACTCTCACGGAGCTCGCTGCCTCCACTTTGGTCTCATTACACACCCTCCTCTCGGCCAGACGAATCTAAACTTTCTCCACTCGGGGACTACCCCGATCTCAAGGGTACTTTTCAGGATCAACAGGTCCTTACAAGGGATACACAGACGGCCTACAGGGTATGACTCGCTCCACAACAGTAAAAATCTCAATTTACAACTGTACCCTCTACAAGCTCAAGAAAAGGCCCCTCGGCCTACACCTCTTTCGGAACATACATCCCATCTTAACACCCCCTCATGGGGATACGTAAACCACCCTTATAGTGGACAAGAACCGGACGATGGTCCGTCGAAGTACCTTTATTCAGTACATGAAGAGAAAAACACCAACAGTCTTTTTCAGCACCATGACCCGCGTGTAGATATCTCTCTGGGTATTCCTACACCAAGTCAAATGTATATAAAACCACTACACCCTTTATATCAACGTCATCTCCCCACCGCGTAGAAGGGTTGCACCGAATTAGAATTGACTTAAAACTATATTTGTTTCTTGCACATAAAATCCTCTATCACAACCAAATAATGGAGTTCAGAGGTCGATTAGCAAATAGTCCTCAGAGGCCCTCAGCTGATGAGTGGTCCTCCGTATTTGTAAAACTGTTGAGGTGTTCCGCAGGTGCCCTCATTTACGTTTTAGCACTGTAGGCCGATCAGGAAATAAATTAGTCTCTGAGCTAACTCTGCTTATCAGTTTGCCTCCATACATTGTAACTGTATTCTTCGTATTCCAAGAGCCAATCAATCAAATAACTTTATTTGTAGAAATCATTTACATGATTGTTACAAGAGTTCGGCGTGATTAAACAATGGGATAAAACTGCTCATACTTGGATCGAATTTAGATAAATAAAAAATCTCTTACATAAAAAATCATAAACAAATCAAAATTTTCTCTTCTTAATCGCACAAATTGTACACAGCGGCCAACTATGAAGACACAACTAACACTTCTTGTATCACAAATAAGACATAAATAAGGAGGTGGAGGCAAGGAAAATAAAATAGCATTTAATTTGAACGCGAGCATTACACTTCAGTGCACTTCATTGGGTGCCACTTTGGGATAGTGGATGTCTTCTGTAGAAAGAATATGTTGTTGGGGGGGGGGGGGGGGGGGGGGGGCAGTTACACTTCGTTATGGGCAAAAGCTCTTAGCATGAGAGATCTCAGCACAAATTGGTATAAATCGTTCATCTTCCTCCTGTCATGTCCCGTATCGAGGAGAGAATGATACACCAATTCAACTCCTTCCATGTGCTGGTTATTTATATATCTACCTAGGTAGTATGTTCTGTATGAGCTATAAAGAGGACATACAAGCAGGAAGTGGGTCAATGTTCAATTCGTACTTGTTGCGTCTGTGGTAGAATTTCAGCTTGCCCATGCCCACATTTCTTGACGCCAGTCTCAATTGCGCTATCAGTCGCTCTCGATGGATATTCCAAATGATGTCAAGATCGACCCACTATGAGCAATGATGTCAACAATCGGGAATGGGGTCGGAACTAATAAAGAAGGTTTCTGTGATAGTATATTTTGTTGAAAACAATTTGTTCCTGCCTATATTTATTTATATATATATATATATATATATATATATATATATATATATATATATATATATTTATTTATTTGTTTGTTTAAGCCTATGCCTAATGATATATGTTTGTTGAATTGTTATAATAGTTGTTTTATATAGATATTTATTCAGTAGTTGTTGATAGCTGGTGCTTATTTTCATTTTCACATTACCTGCAATAGCCTGGATTGTTCTTCTTTTGGTTTTCCTTCTTCTGTGTTGACTGTGAGGATGAGGGGTGGCACTTCTCATCAGAACTAGGAGCCCTTGAGCCCTGAAGAAGAAAATAAATTCTTCGAAAGCTCGGCGATAGATGCGCATTATTAGTTCCGACCCCATTCCTGATTGTTGACATCGATGGATATTCCCCACCTTCCCCAGGTATCCCTGTCGTCCATCATAGTCCAGGATGTCACAGAATGATGGGTTGTACTCGGAGTTCCATGTCCGTTGGATGTCGAGGCTCCTACAAAGATTCTTGTAGCCATCAATTAGGTTCTTGCGATCGATTTGGAATGCGTCAAAATGAAGCTCGTCCCAATCCATTTTCACTCCAACAGACTGAAATATGCTATCGAGCTTAGTCACCCAGTTGAAGTCAATCGAGTTCCTAGGATTTTTGTGGTATGATATGAGCTCCTGAAGGCATAACTTCAGCCATCTCTCTTCGCTCATTTTGAGGATTCTTGATAGGAAGCCCAGAGCACGCTCAAGTACATAGACTTTCAATGGAAGTCGATCTGCCTCAAGACGCAGGAAGTGCCCAGGAACTCCACGTGGCAGACAGTGTGTGCTTTTGAGAAATAACATCTGCACGACCTCGATGTCCTCCATATACCAAATTCCCCAAACCTCTGCTGCGTACAGAAGCACTGATGCCACAAGCGAATCAAAAAGTTTGAACTTTGCGTCCCACGAGTCCACTTTTCCATGGAGAAGAATATCTCGTGTACTTCCAATATTCACTCTTGCCTTCTTGATCATCCTTTCCTTATTTTGGTTGAACTTACCAGATCGGCTAAAAGTTACTCCAAGATACTGGAAGGACGGAACTCGCTTGATCTCCTTGTCACCGCACATGATTTTTCTACCTCTTGCGACCCGACCTCCCTTTTGAAAAATCAAGATGTTGAATTTCTTGGGGTTGATTTTCAGTTGCTTCTCCTTGCAATACTCCGTCAAAGCAGTGACCTTCCTCTGAGCATCAGGGAGCGAATCCGCCAAAATGGCAACATCATCCGCAAACAGCAGGACCATCAATTCCCGACCCTCGAAAGGGATACCATAGCAGTCCCAGCCCCTTAAATAGGCCTCGGGGTCCGCCAAGAACAGAATGAAGAGCTTAGGGGAAAGTGAGTCTCCCTGCAACACACCCTCCACCACCGGCTGAATGAAGCTCTCAGCACCCACATGAGGCTTCACTACAAAATTAGCCTCCCTGTAGGGCGAGCCTAATAACAAATTTAACAAATAACAAATTTATTGCTAACTCCTTGACTCAGTAGTTTTGTCCAGAGTAGGCCACTGCCATGGTTCACTGAATCAAATGCACGGCAGAAGTCGATCATAATTGCCACTAGGGGCTGGTTCTTCTTCATTCTGACAATGCTAGCAATGGTATGTAGGCAAAATACCTGGTCAGTACAGGACCGTCCTGCCTGGAAGCCATCCTGCTCATCAGGGATTATCTTCTCAGCCTCCACCCAAGTCGAGAGTCTTTGGCCTCTTTTCATTACAAATGAATTCCAAAACCCTTTATTTCAAACTTTATCTCTGTGGGGAGAGCTTGTCGATGAGCCGCAAAGGAGCTTCATCTTAAATTTGAGCATCGTACGTTAATATTGTATTCTAGATATCACAAAGGAGCTCCATTTTAAGTTTCATCACCGTAGGTTGATTATGAAAGAAATTAGAGTTTGCGTAATGCAATTCCGTGGTGGGTGGGCAAAGGATGACTTGGTCATCAATATACCTACCTACCTACATAGATGTTGGCACCTCGAAGATAAAATAAATGTAATTAGATAAAACATCACCACTTTACAATCTTCCAAATCGGAAGGTGCACCAACTGAAAATGAATGAGATGAAATGAATCACCTTTCTACGCTTGCTGGTCCATGTATAATAGGTGACAAGAGTTATATATACAGAGTTTTTACACTTTTGGTCCAGAAACTCCTAGGGATTGTTTCCATAACTAATTACCAACAAAAAGCGAAGTCTTAGCAATTAGCCTTAGCATTTTTTTTTTTTCATTAAAAAACAGTTTATTCAGATTGAAGATTTTTTCTCTGTTTTCAACCTTAAATCACCAATCGACCATATACCTACTAATACCTTAATTTCTGAAGTAAAAAAATAATTCAGGTTACTGTTGGAAAGAGCGTTAAATTTCCCCTATCGAATAGGCTACCTAGATAAAAACTCAGGTTAAAAAAATAATAAAGGATAAAAACCCAGGCTACACTCAAATAAAAAAGTCATTAATCTACTCCAATGTGAAAAAATTCTCATAAATGAAAAGCTACGTATTTTTCATCCGCTGGATGGCATGGATAATTCCTCAGAATTCTCGAGCAAGTTACTGGATAAACTTACTCAAACTGTCAGCTTTCGAACGGTCTAGTCAATTTTACTTTTAGCGATTTTTCGTAGCAAATAAAGCTATTGCAATGGCTCCAAAAAGTTTAAATTGAAAATTTTCGAAAACTTTCTTCATTGAATTCCGTTTTGAAACACTCTGAAACGAAACCTAGATTTTAATGCTTTTTATATGTGTATATATTTATCTACATCCTGCGGAAGAATGGTGTCCACCCCCTCAAAAACGCCATACAATCTGGCGTCTTGTAAAAACGGCGTCCGTATATAGACGCCATTTTTACAATCAACATATAATTAATTGATTATTGCTAAGCATCGATTTTCAGCTGGACGTAATTTTTATGGTTGTCATGTATAAGTATAAATTTAGTTCACGCTAATTCTGCGACGAGCGCTCCAGTCGATCCTTATACTTTACCCTGCGCTATTTTCGACTTCTGGGCACCGATTAATCGTTGTATAGTGTGGAGATGCAGAGGACGCCAGATTGTTGGTTTATAGTAGTATAGTTCGCGCTACTGGATGGACTCTACCCCCATATATTCATTATATAATATTCGAACCTCTGCCAGTTATTTTGAAGAGCGTCTATGATTTTTGTATAATCGGTATTCTTATCAACACCTTTCTCTGGTCTATCTTCTAATTTAAAAAAAGGTCTGAATTTCCATTGAGTTGAACGGTTGGAGGTTCTGTCTATGTCAAGGGGAGAGGTGGATTCGGTGATGGGCTAGCGGGGTGTGGGTTGAGAACAGTTCGATCAGTGCCCCATTTCGAGACTGCCTTGGTGTTACAGTGGCTGAGGAATCTGCTGATTCTGCGTTCCTCTCCGCTCTACACATACGCGTTCTGATATATACACGAGAGATGGTTGTATTTTCTAACCAACGCAGTCCTGGGTTTTATCAAATTCTACTCCACCATTTATGCATTTTCTGAATATTGGATGAGATTTTTTGTTTAAATCATCATGAATTTCACTGTTGATCGATCCAAGTCTCGGTGGCAAATAGCAACGGAACCCATCACTAAATACCATAAGTCTCTCATCAAATTTTGTTTGAGTTTTTTTCAGTTTTACAACACTATATAATTTACCGAATTCAAGTTCAGAATAGTTTTTCGGTTCATTAAACTTCTCCTGACTGGATTTAACAAGGGGGTTGATTACATCCAATGAAGAAAACATTTTTAACGGTTTCTCAAAAATCGCAGCTCTTTGTCTTTCTTATCATGGTTTGTTGACAATTCCACAAACACAACTTCTTTTTTTTTTAAATTTCACGTTGGTATAATTACTTACCATCTTGAAACTATAAAAACCTACATAGACTGCTGACATGAACCGTGTCATTGAGAGCTAAGCACTACTCATTGACGTACCGTCATGGATAGGTCATGTAGTGCGTTTTGACAATGTAGTACATCTGTAGGTTCTTTGTAGTACTTCGGGCCAGGTTCCCCAAAAAGTATACTATGTATATATATATACCTATATATATATATATATATATATATATATGTGTGTGTGTGTGTGTGTGTGTGTGTGTGTGTGTGTGTGTGTGTGTGTGTGTGTGTGTGTGTGTGTGTGTGTGTGTGTGTGTGTGTGTGTGTGTGTGTGTGTGTGTTTGTGGGCTGGGCGACATAGTGTGGCTGCTGCTCTACGCATCACTAGTCCATCTATACGTAATATGTGACAAGAGTTATATATATAACAAACTCGATTTCACGAAGAGAGAATTCTAATGGAATTATATCAGTTGATACGATCATTGTATACTTCATTAGGCGATGTTTACTATGTTCCACAAGTTATATGCTCCCATGTTGCTGATCCTGTTTCCAGCCAAAGTTTGTGAGAGCGAACGGTTTAATGTAATGCTGGGAAATTTTAATCGATTCTTTAGAATGATATCTACCAAAAAACCTTGACAAACAAAAAACCTTGTATAATAACTTTCAGGGTTTTCAAGATTAGTTTGATTAAAAAAAAAAAAAACCCTTTTTGAATAAATAAAATTTTAAAAACGGAGATCAACTTATCTTTGATAATTTGTTGAGGGGGGGACTAGGTAGGATGCAAAAAAGTCTATGTATTTTTCTCAGCCATTTTTTGGATAATTTTGATGGAGTTTACGGCATTTTCATAGGGAAACAGTGCCATACTGTAACTCACCATTTAAAATCAAATTTTCGAAAATTTTGCTAAAAATTTGGTTTTTAGCATGAATTTGAACTAATTAAAAAACGCCTATGAGTAAAGACATTCTGGCATTCAGTAGGTAATATTATAAAGAAACGAATGCCACCTATCACATCAAAATAGGGAATAAATCAGGTGAGAAAATTTTTTTATCAGGTAACGGGGAATTCTGAGATATGCATAGGCCGCGTGGGGGGTGAGAGAGGCTTCTCGAAGTCACGCAAGTTCAGCCGGCTGCTGGTAGATGG
Source organism: Adelphocoris suturalis (assembly GCA_030762985.1). Classification (NCBI taxonomy): domain Eukaryota; kingdom Metazoa; phylum Arthropoda; class Insecta; order Hemiptera; family Miridae; genus Adelphocoris; species Adelphocoris suturalis. Next base: position 101,467,713 of record CM061040.1, read on the forward strand.
CAGTATTGCGCTCACCGTTCACCCCGCGTCCGCCCCAATCTCCCCCTCCCCCCACCATGGGGGATTGTATCACCCACCCGTACACCTCGGCTGCCCGATCCCTCCCCTCACTACCTCCCTTCTAGACGGAGAGCCAGCGACAGTCGATTTCAACCGGAAACATATAGTTTTGTAGTATGAATATCATGAAAGTACACCTCCCAGAGAGTCCAGAACGGGGCGTCTGCCTATCCGATTCCGGGGATTTCGCCACATTAAAATTCATCAAAGTTGGGAATTTTGGCTCAAAAATAACCGGAAGCATATAGTCGGCAGACTGGGCTCATTTGATAGGGTTGTTATTGCTGAATCCAAATATGTGCGTCTGCCTATCAGATTCCGGGGATTTTGCAACATTAAAATTCATTAAAGTTGTGAAATTTTGCTCAAAAATAACCGGAAACATATAGTCGGCAGACTGGGCTCATTTGATAGGGTTGTTATTGCTGAATCCAAATATGTGCGTCTGCCTAGTGAAGGCGACTGTTGTTCAATGATATTTATACAAATACTTTCACTTCTTTAATCGTACAAGTGAAAATTCCGTGAAGCCTTTTTTCATTAGGCAGGTATACTAGACGGAGAGCCAGCGCCAGTCGATTTCAACCGGAAACATATAGTTTTGTAGTATTCGAATATCATGAAAGTACACCTCCCAGAGAGTCTAGAACGGGGCGTCTGCCTATCCGATTCCGGGGATTTCGCCACATTAAAATTCATCAAAGTTGTGAAATTTTGCTCAAGAATAACCGGAAGCATATAGTCGGCAGACTGGGCTCATTTGATAGGGTTTTTATTGCTGAATCCAAATATGTGCGTCTGCCTATCCGATTCCGGGGCTTTCGCAACAAATTCATCAAAGTTATGAAATTTGGTTGAAAAATAACCGGAATCATATAGTCGGTAGACTGGGCTCATTTGATAGGGTTTATATTGCTCCATCCAAATATGTGCGTCTGCTTAACCGTTTCGGGGGATTCTATTACATTTTTGTTAATCAAAGTCTTTAAATTTAGCTCAAAAATGACCTAAAGCATAGTATAGTCGGCAGTCCAAATGTTATTTGAAGTATTCGTATTTTTACTTCAGAATCGAAATATTTAATATATCTACGTTTGCCCGCACCATTAAGGGAATAATAGTCATCCTCCTCATGTGAAAACCTAAACCTAGAAAAGCTAAAATTATACACCCTTTGGGTCGTTGTTCATTGTGCTGCATCAGGCGATAACGTTTTCTTATACCTCGAAAAACCCTTCATGTGGGTAAATACTAATCCATTCGCCAGTGGGTACACACCAATCCATTCGCCAGAATACCTTCAGTCGAATTCTACAGTTCAATGAGAGCGGTTCGTCATGTCACTTCCTTGTTTTGTTTGTTTAAAACCTTCGGGTAAAGTTATATCGTTCACCGAAGATTCATTCAGAAAATGCTTACAAATTTTAAGTGCAAGAAAACAGCGATGTATGCGGTTTCAAAACTTGGTACTACCATCCAAATTTGGATCACTTAACAGTGGCAACCATCGCGAGTGCTACAGTTTGTTTACAGCTCTAAAGTCATCTGTCTTAGATTCTGTACTTCGGGAGACGGAAGCAAGAACTTCAAGTCCTTCAGCGGTGCCAGTTACAAGGTCAGTTAAAAAAAAAGATGGTTTATCAACTTAGCGTACAGGAGTATTGGAGACAAAATGTATTTTTTGTAAACAATTAAGAAAGAAGAAGGATGGTGTTGAGCAAAAATTATATTCAGTGGCAACAACCACGTTTGAAAAGAACTTGCTGAAAGAGTGTGAGCAACTGAAAGACTATGATTTATTAACATTGATTAACACGGGGGATTTTGTAGCGAAAGAAGTTCACTACCATAGTAGGTATCTGCCGTTTGAGATACATGTCTCGTTACCAGTCCACCACTAATGTATCAAAAATCTTTGATGTATTGGACGAATGTACGTGAACGTACGTGATTACGTGAACGAAGTTGTTGTCATACAACGACATGAGTTGATTTACCTAACGAGTTTGATGGAAGTACTCACGACGTGTTATTGATAAAAAAACAGGTCTTCAAACACATTCATACACAAACTAACATTTAGGACAGAGGATAAAAACAAGATTTTTAAATTCAGTGTTGATAGACAAAAGTGGGAAGAAGAAATTCGTTTGCAGCACTGAAACGAACGAGGTTCAACGTGAAATTCTTTTAAACAGGATGAACGATAAGGCATTATTACGGGACTCAGCTTTCTTATTGAGGAGGAATCTCTTAAATTTGAAAACACAGAAACTACCATCCAGTCCTTCTTTAGAAGATATTAAGAAAGGTGAGGTCGAATTACCATCTATATTACTATCTTTCCTCACCAATTTGATTGTAGGCCCGAGTGGATACCGCCGGAAAAACACGGAAAAAACCAACAGAAGTATGCAATCGTTAGGTAGTGATTTTGTATACATTGTCACGAACGGTAAAGTTAAACCGACTAAGCAAATTTTGCTCCGGCTTGGATTGAAGAGTATGACTGGAAGTAGAAAAGTCATAGACGTGTTGAACAGACATAACCAATGTGTTTCATAACATGTAATTGAGGAAAGAGAGACAGAATATTGTTTTGCTGAATCCGCTTCTTCGTCATTAACCCCTAGTGCCATGAAGTTATCCAGTCAATCATTCACAGGAGTAGCATTCAATAACTTTGATCGTTATGTTGAAACTCTTGGTGGGGAAAAATACCTACTTTGCATGACACTGTAGGAATATGCTACCAGTTACGTACCCCATCGCCACGTGAAGAACATCGCCAACATCCACGATGAGAACATCGCAGAAAAACTTGAACTAACGGAACGTTTTGTCTGTGAACTGTACGGTTTAAAAAACTGTACCTCAGTAAATGAAGCCCGACAGACGCATTTTGAAAAAGCTTATTGTCCTAAAAAATTAAGTGAGCCGTCGATGAAGAGATTCTCCAAATTCGAACCCTGTCTAATTCCACCAACCCAAGACTCTCTTATCCAAAAGATGAAACGTAGTTCCTACATTTCAATAATATGGATGAACAGTTGCAACAATCCAACAGAATATGGCCCCATTCGACAGAATATGGCTGGGAGTTGGACGAAAACAGATATTGGCCGATACGGATTACAAAAGAAACAGCACCGAGAAGCCTTATGGATATTGTCGTACCAGATGGCGGTAAGTTTTATGTATATAACAACAAAATTATTGGATTCAAATATTATTCTAATGAAGTATTCCATATCTACATTAAGTTTCCATTAATTGACCTGCCACAACTAGGTACGGTTCACTTAAAGAAAGTGTTGGAAAAGGCGAAAGATATTATAGGTACCTAGCTAATCATTTAAAAGTTGTTAAACTTTCAACCATTCTTCAAATACTTTCAGGTGATGATGATGATGACGACGACCCAATTTCATCCGAAAGCGATTCAGACGAAGATTGAGCAAAAACATTCAATGCTCGGAGGTAAGAAAAACCCAAAACAACACTTCATGGTCAAAATCTGCTCTTATGAAATGATACTGTACTAAGGCACATGCAAATAGAACAAACATTTGCTGAAGTAGATTTATTTTATTTTTTCAGATGGTCCTCAATCGCAGTTATAGGTGATGAAGACAACCTACCCAGCATCCCTCATAATGTTTTCAATAAATCAACATTTTTTATCTGCTGTTTTTCAAAATTTTCATATTTATAAATGTTTATACATTTATGAAGCATAATGAACGTATAATTGATGTATTTTTCCATTAAAAAACAGAAGATTAACATATAAAATTTGTCGCAATCAGCAATTACCGATTAGCCTGTTATTTTTGAGCTAGATTTCACGAATTTAATTAATCAAAATGCCATGAAAGCCCCCGAAATGGCTAGGCAGGCGCACATATTTGGAATCAGCAATAAAAACCCTATCAAACGAGTCCAGTCTGCTGACGATAAGCTTCCGGTTATTTTTGAGCGAAATTTCTCAACTTTGATGAATTTTAATGTTGCGAAATCCCCGGAATCGGATAGGCAGACGCACATATTAGGATTCAGAAATAAAAACCCTATCAAATGAGCCCAGTCTGCCGACTATATGATTCCGGTTATTTTTTAGCAAAATTTCACAGCTTTGATGAATTTGTTGCGAAATCCCCGGAATCGGATAGGCAGACGCACATATTTGGATTCAGCAATGAAAACCCTATCAAATGAGCCCAGTCTGCCGACTATATGTTTCCGGTTATTTTTGAGCAAAATTTCACAACTTTGATGAATTTTAATGTTGCAAAATCCCCGGAATCGGACAGGCAGACGCCCCGTTCTGGACTCTCTGGGAGGTGTACTTTCATTATATTCATACTACAAAACTATATGTTTCCGGTTGAAATCGACTGTCGCTGGCTCCCGGTCTATTCCTCCCTAACTACTCATCCTAGGCCCCGGTGAGAAGAAAGTGTTAAAACCAGAGAAGTTCGACCCACATGCACGACAGCCACGCAGGAATGGAAATATTGGTTAAAGACTTTTGAAATTTCCGCTGCTGCCTTCACTGATATTGACGATGAGGGTAAGCTAAACCTTTTCATAAACCGTACATCCCCTGCAGTTTATCAACTGATTGCTGATAAAACTACATTTGCTGATGCTATAGGGTTATTAAAGGCAACTTATGTAAAACCCAATAATGCAATTTTTGCTAGGCATAGGCTAGCCTCTCAAAAGCAATATCCAGAGGAATCTATAGACCAGTATCATCAGGAATTGCAACTTCTGAGTCAAAACTGTGAATTTGTAGCAGTAGATGCGGAGACTCATAGAAAAACCTACGTCCGTGATGCTTGTATCCGTGGTATCAGCTCTCAACACATTCGCCTTAGACTACTGGAGTTCAATTCACTTTCTCTCGATGAGGCTGTCGAGAAAGCCCGTGCTATAGAGTCAGCTAAAAACCAGTCAGCCTTCTATTCATATTTAGACACAAATCATAATGCAGTTCCCTCTGTCCCACAGGAACAGGCAACCCCTTCACAAGAACCATCACAGAGCTTAGCAGTCACACGCTCAAATCAAAAATGTTACTTTTGTGGGCGTTCCTGACACCGCAATCGAACCCAATGCCCAGCAATCGACGCTAAGTGCGATAAATGCTCGAAAATGGGTCATTGGGCTTCCGTCTGCAGATCTACACGGACTAAATCGCCAATACCAACCAAGTCAGCAGCTCTAATCGCTGCCTCATCGTCAATTCTTGATAGGGCCACCGTTCCAATACAGGTAAACAATGTACCCACTCATGCCTTGATAGATACTAGGAGCTCGGAAACTTTCATCTGCCAAAAATTCGTAAATTCCTGCAAATTCGAAACATTCCCGACAACAGTATCGGTTTCAATGGCATCTACTTCTCTTAATTCAATAATTTCAAGATACTGTATAGCCAACTTAGAACTTCTTGGGCATAGTTACACAAATGTTAAGGTGAATGTACTTCCTGACCTATGCACCAATGTCATTATTGGACACGACTTACTTAAATTGCATTCTGAACTTCAGTTTTCTTTTGGGGGATCAAAATCACCTCTGACAGTCTGTTATCTTGCACCTGCAAAGATACTCGCAGAACCTCCTCCTCTCTTTGAATTCCTCACTGGGGATGTAAAACCGATTACAACGAAATCTCGGAAGCACTCAGTTGATAATTATGAATTCATGAAAAATGAAGTAGAAAAATTACTTGCAGATGAGATTATAGAAGAAAGTAGATCCCCTTGGAGTGCACAAGCTTTTGTAGTTAGCAATGATACTAATAAAAAACGCATGGTGATCGATTACTCACAAACCATCAACCGATACACGCTTTTGGATGAGTATCCCCTGCCAGATATTGAACATACGGTCGCTAAGGTTTCCAAAAACTCCTGGTTCAGCACTATTGATTTTAAAAGTGCCTACCACCAGGTTCCTCTAAGAGAAAAGGACCGGCCTTACACCGCTTTCGAAGCATGTGGTCGTCTCTATCAATTTCGGCGTTTGGCATTTGGCCTTATAGATGGGGTCCCGTGTTTCCAACGTGTTATAGACAATGTTATTTCTAAAGAGAAGCTTGAGAAGACGTACGCATATTTAGATGACGTCACTGTTTGTGGCAAGGACAAGGGGGAACATGACGAAAATCTAAAACGTTTCATGGATGCAATACAAAAATACGGTTTCACAATAAATCAAGAGAAAAGTAAATACGCTCAAACATCAATTAGGCTCCTTGGTTACAGAATAGAAAATAAAACTATTTCACCTGACCCAGATCGTCTCAAACCTATCCTCAGCTTGCCTCCCCCCAATACCGCAAAAGAACTTCAAAGAACGATTGGCATGTTTGCTCATTACTCTTGGTGGGTTCAGAATTATTCAGACAAGGTGCGGGGGCTATTAAATTGTAAATCATTTCCCTTATCACCAAAGGTTATTTCCGAATTTGAGATTCTTAAGAATGAGATATCAAAATCGATGGTGAACACTATTGATGATAAAGAACCTTTTGATGTTGAAACGGACGCATCAGACTTCTCAATATCAGCTGTACTTTCTCAGTCTGGGCGACCCGTGGCTTTCTTCTCCCAAAAACTTACTGATAGTGAACGAAACCACTCGGCTGTAGAAAAAGAAGCTTATGCAATTGTGAGCTCTTTGAAGAAATGGATACATTTCCTATTGGGACGATATTTTAAGATAATTACTGATCAGCGCTCCGTTTCATTCATGTTTGGCATGCATCACCAGAACAAAATAAAAAAATGGAAAAATTCAGAGGTGGCGCCTCGAGATGTCATGTTATCATTTTGACATAATATACAGGCCGGGAAGTCAAAATCAAGTCGCTGACGCACTTTCTAGGGTGTGCAATTCCATTCAGCCCAACAAACTTGACTCGCTTCAATGACCCCCGTGCCAAGACGGTGGCACGTGGCTTGGTAGACAACCTGATGTCGAGATTTGGAGTTCCCCGAGAACTGCATACCGATCAGGGCCGGAATTTTGAGGCAGACATTTTCGCGGAGACCATGAGGATCCTAGGATCACATAAAACACAAATAACGTCTCTTCGAACTCAGAGCAACGGGGGTGTAGAACGATTCAACCGTACATTAACTGACATGCTTCGCAAAGTTACCGAAAAACACCAAAGGGACTGGGATGAGCACCTCTCATGGGCACTTCTTGCATACAGGGCATCAGGGCATTCATCGTGCTAAAGGATACTCACCATCCATGCTAACCTGTGGAAGGACACCTACCCTGCCCGCAGATCTACTAACAGGAATTTCACCGAACCCAGTCAGTACCGCAACCTACGCTGAGTCCCTGTGGCAAAAATTAGACGAAGCTCATGGTGTAGCCCGAGAAGAATTGGGAAAGGTGGCAGAAGAGGCAAAAAGACGATATGACGTACGTGCCGAGACACCAAGGTTTGGGAAAGGCAATAAAGTTTGGCTTTACAACCCAGGGAGGAAGAAGGGTCTGGCGCCAAAGCTTCAACGGCCGTGGGTTGGGTCATGATTCATCTGCAAATAACTAACCGTTGTTGTCTTCTTGGGGGGGGGGGGGGGGGGCTCCCCAATGGTCGACAGAGGGTAGTGCACGCTGACCGGTTGCAGGCGCATCAAGAGGAAACAGGAGGATGTGGTGTTGGGAAACTGTTGCCGTGCTAGAGACAGGATTTGTTGATGTTTTGATATAAAAATTATGTTGTCAAGTATAGTTGAAAGAAAAATAGTTTTGTGATTATTTTGTGCTCAATACAATTTACAGTTGAGAGATTTATTTCGTGTGTATTTCTAACAATAGCAACGTAAAACCCACAACCTAAACCCAACGTACCTACACCAACACCTACTTACTAGTTTCAAATAATAAACAAATAAACCTTTTGTCGTGTATTAGTTTTGTTGTCTAGTGTATGGAAAGGACCGTCATAAATGGTGTTTTCAGTTGTTGTTCATGATTTATTAGTAAATATTCAGTGAAGGAAAGATAATTTGCGTTGAGCAAGTTGAGACAAGTTAGAATCTATCCCGCCATTATCGATGGGACGGTGGCGCAACTACCCTTAATCGAAAACGCGAATTGCCTCGACCTGAAGCTCTCAGTCTTCCTCCCCCCCCCCCCCCCCTACAACCTCCTCTCTCATACGCCTCTCCCCGTCGTTCCCCCCATCGAGACCCCCTGCCCACATTAACGGCTTGCGGGTGGACTGCTTTACCGGCTAATGCTCAGAGCTCCACTGTCCGGTCCCCCCTTTAGTTGTAAGTACACCTTCATTCTTACAAATTACAACGGAAAATACGATATTCCAATAAGCATGGTACTTTTTTTACTTCTACCTTGCACAACTTATGGAAATAGTCTGGTCTGTTTTAGAACTGAAAGCCTCATCATAAGATCATTATGAGTTGTAGCCTTATAAACATTTATGCTTTCAGAATCTCATACTTCTTGAACCTGACAGGGCCGAGTCTTATGATGGATTCCTCATGGTGCGGTGGTGTGCAAGGACTCCAGTACGCCAATGATCTCATTGCAAATGGCCACATCACTAGCGCTTTAGTAGGCGCTTGTTCAATCCTCTTTATGCCAGAAATCTCCACTCACTTTCAAGGTCATTATTATTCTCTGTGATTGATTTGCATCCTTCCTGTCTTCGATAGATGCTTTTTTTGAGGAAAAAATTTAACTTAATATAAATATACAAGTATGAAGGTATATAAGAAATTTCAAAAAGGTGGTGGGGAGGGGGGTTTTCACTTCACTCACCTCCACATCCGTATTCGTATTACAATTGAAACATGTAGAGGATGTTGCTTGCTTTACTCGCAAACGGTAGATCCCTAAGGGTAGGTATAACGTGTGTAGGGGATGTTGCTCGCACCGCTCGCTCGGTATGGCTGAACATGTGTAGGAAAACACACGTTAAAACCCGATGTATGCAGGAATGTTGCTCGCTTCGCTCGCTCGGTATGGCTGTATATGTGAAGGAAAAACCCTAGACCTCCCATTAAGTTGCTCGCAAGGTGTGGCTGTATGGATGCCATGGTATTTTACAGTCGAGTGGGACTTGTAGAATGATTGGAAAGGGTAGAGCCCTAAGGGTAGGTTTAACGTCTGTAGGGAATGTTGCTCGCTCCGCTCGCGTGAGGTAGTTGTACTGCTCACCCAACTTGGCAGACGTTTTTTTCTGTAAGTAATTCTTACCAACAAATTTAATGTTATAAAACTACGTGGAATCACGAAAAGTTTATTAGGTTTAATAAAGATACGTCCATGTTTCAATATGTGAGGAAGTTATACTGCCCACCCATCTTGGCATACGTTTTATTTCTGTTGGAAATGACTATCAAACGCGGCACATTATGTGGAACCACGAAAAGTTTACACGCTTCCTGGAGGGAGGCTGTCTTTGTCTCTCTACACAAAGAAGGAGAAGACCCTTGTGAGGCTGCTAGTTACAGACCCATCTCCCTTACTTGCTTCATGAGCAAGATCTTGGAAGCTATGGTCAACTACAACCTGGTATGGTTTCTTGAGAGCAACTGCCTCATCAGCCAACATCAGGCTGGTTTTCTCAAACGCTTCTCAGCAGTTGACCAACTCTCAGCATTTGGAGTTATATTCAGAACGCCTTTTTGGTCAGGGAGAGTGCCATTGGTGTGTTCTTTGATCTTGATAAAGCCTATGGCACCACCTGGCGTCATAACATCTTGCAAAGACTGCAGAAGTGGAGAGTGGGAGGGCCTATGCTGTTCTTCCTCCACAGCTTTCTTTCCCACCGAAAATTCAGGGTGCGCCTTGGGAATGTCTTCTCCGATCTCCACCTTCAGGAGAATGGCATCCCTCAGGCCTCTAGTTGCACCCTCCCATGGTTAGTTGCACCCTGTTTATGGTCGCTATAAATGGCCTCACAGATAACATCCCAGAGGATATTCGTCCCTTCATGTATGTGGATGACTTAACTATCCTCCTACAAGGCGATAATCTGAGAAATGTGAGTGACACATTGCAACGTGCTATTGATACCATCTTTCAAACAGCGCGGATGCGAGGTTTTAGTTTTTCACCTGCAAAAACTACCTCCATCCAGTTTTGCAGAAAGCGCAAAGCACATGATGAGTATCCACTCACTGGTGAAGTCACAATACTTTACTCCACATAGACACGTTTCCTTGGACTCATAGTTGACCGCCAGCTGTGCTGGACCCAGCATATTGAATACTCGTGCCAGGCTCCTATGCAGGGTGTACAGTTGCTCAAGGCTGTGTTGCTCTAACTATAGTTGGGGCGCCCAGCAGGAAGTCCTCTTAAGGATTTTCCATGCTGTGGTGCAATCAAGAATTGATTATGGGTCTGCAGTTTATGTATCAGCAAGAAAGTCCTTGCTGCGTAAGCTGGAACCTGCATGAAACAAGGGCCTTCGTTTCGCCACTGGGGCCTTTCGAACAACCCCAATAGCCACCCTTCAGGTGCTCGGGCGTAGTCAGCCACTAAAGATTAGGCCAAATTTACTGACACTCCGTTATGCAGAGCGCCTTCATTATTACCCAGGGCAACCTCCATACCATGGTAACTCTACCGCTCCTGGATGAAACATATTCCAGGATCCAGACTCGAACTCGCCCATTGGATAATAGTGTTCAGGAGCTCACCAGGTAGGACTGCATAGAGAGATACCCTCTGGTCCCTTTTGAAGTCCCCCCCCCCCCCCCCCCCGTCCATCTGTGGACCTTGCCTAGGATGCGCATTGATTTTTGCTTGAGGGTTGGGATCAAGGGCAATACACCCTCGCATATCCTCAGATTTGGTAACTCAGAGGCAACACAGCGATATCCTGGACACACTCTCTTAGTCACTGATGACTCATAAACGCCTGATGGTGTTGGCCTTGCTCTATGGAGCCCCAACTATCACTAGATGCCTACCACTGGTTGCGACTGTGTTCACAGCAGCGCTGTGGGCAGTGAAGGTGGGTTCACATCCATGAGGAAATGCGGTAATGCGGCAATGCGTTTGAGTAGTGAAGGGGGCTGGAAGTAGTGGAGGGGAGTGCGGAAATGCGGCAGGCCGTTCATAACCATCAGGTTGTGTTATCATTGCGTTATCATTGTTGTTGTCTTCTATTACCATTGCCTTTTTCCAAAGAGACATATTAATCCCGAACTCTCTTCAAACTATCAAACATTTCTTGGACATTACAGCTCCATAAACAATGTTGAATAATAAACTCATAAAAAAATCATTAGGACGTACAGAAGAAATTGTTATGTATGTACATTAAAACTGCAAAGGCGACGTCGTTTTGAAATGAGACTGTTGGGTAATTGTTCGGTCCTTTCATCAACTAGGTACTTTTTCCAAGATAACATTATGGGTATTTCTACCCGAAAAAATGTGTAGGTTGGCGCATTTCAAATCATTTAAGTGCATTGATGCACCATAAGAAGTACTTACCATAAGAAGTACTTAACGTAGCTAATTTGTCCATTTCGTAAGGACAAGTTGGCCATCTCTTCTCAAATACCTACTCATTCGACAAGCAGGAAATTGCTAATCTATAATCAAAAAATGTCTCAAAACACAACTGGAATAAGATCATCAGGAAGGTAGATTGTTGGTGAGATCGCAAAATCGGTACCTACACCTAAGTATATTTAACCCAACTCGGCCTCATCTGCATAAAACCGTATTTAATTTGAGTGTTTCATTAATTCATTATTGTTATTATTATACGCAAGCCCTTCATCATTATCAAAAACAATCAAAACTTTATCGAAAGAAACCAACGAAGAGAAACAAAGGTTCACTACCTTCTTATCTTATCTTTCTTTATCAAACAAAAGAAAACTGCGCAATGGGCAACTGCGCACAAGCGTAAATGCGGCTATCCGGTAAAATATCTAATTTTTCAGATGTGTACAGTCCGTTTCAAGAGTGCTTGTCTGGCAAGATTCACCCCACTCTTCCGACTGCCGCTAGCCAATCAGAAGGCCGAACGCATGACCGGATAGCCGCATTACCGCATTTACGCATGGATGTGAACCCACCTTGACACTGGCGTTTGACACTGCCAGCTATTGGAAGTTGGAAATTCTGTGATCTGTAGTGACTCACTGAATACCATCGAGGCGATTACAGACATATATTCATATGATCCCCTTATACAAAGCCTGCGTGTTTCACTACACCGAGGCACAACATTAGGCACAAACATAACTTTTATGTGGGTGCCAAGCCATGTAGGTATTCACGACAATGAGCGTACTGATGCCTTAGCAAGAAGAGCCATTGGTGACGACTCCTTCCAAACGTAGCCTATGCGCATTGAGGATCAAATCTCTTACATGCAGCATAAAGCCAATTCCATCTGGCTCGAGCAATGGCACGGCGAGCTCACTGGTCTGCCCGGTTGATCCTTTTGTGATCCATCTTCCAAGGAGGGACCGAACAGTGGTCAGTCGGGTAGCCACTGGCTATACCCTTCTTACAGACACCTGCAGGATCCAGTAGCTTGTGATGTTGTGTGTGGGAGATGTGGGGTGATTTGTCTATCCACCACTTTTTGGAGAATTTCCCAGCCCTCATGAACCTCAGGGTCCAGCATTCACCCCCTTAGTGGGTGGATGTTCTGTCAGGACCAGACCAGGTCCAGTCCCTGTTGGTGTACCTGAAAGCCACTGAGTTTTACAATGAACCGTGATATATTTATTCATTTATATACATCTAGTCATACCTTTGTTTAACTAAGATACATAGTATTTATCATTATATATTTATCATTATAATATTTACGTATTTTTAAGAATCATCTAGTCGTAGTTAAGTTTTTATCACGGGGTACTTTAATCCGCTGAGGGGGTTACATGGCGGTCATCGCTGTATACTTTGAGGCAGAGTGCGGCAATGCCTCGTTTTGCGGGTTATTATTATTATTATTATCATTTCCCAAACTCCGATCTGCCAGTGGAGTCGGTGATGGCAATCAGTATAGTGACGGACAGTCAGCATGGCTCCCTTCAGAATCGTGCCCATTGCAGTGTCCTTTTGACACCCCCCTTTTTTATTGCCGCTAAGGACCCTTCTGGTTGAGACACGGCTTAAATTCTATTTTTAAAAAAATTTCATCGAAAATCCATGCCATTGTTGAAAATGGTTCTCTAGATCTCATGACCTTATATTACTCCTCTGCACATCAAAATTCTATAACTACTATTAAAACAGAAATATAATTCATTTTTTAAAACACAAATCAACAGTGTATTTTCTTCAGATCTCCTAAAGGGGGCACCGGCATATGTGGGTCTTTCAACTTTTCTCGGTCAATACCTAGTGGACCGATTTCGATGATTCATTTGGCAATATACTGGTTTTGAAATTCCCCATAAGATCGAGCCTCTGAAATTTTCAAATTCCAAAATTTTCAAATTTAGATATCATTCAACAATTTCACTTTCAAATTTCGAGGTCTCTGAGAAAACGCTGTAAAAATCATTGAAATTGGTCAATTATTGGCTGAGAAAAGTTGAATAAACCGTTTCTTCGCATTTGGTGTTTGGAGGGAGCTTTGAGCCGTTTTCTGGATCATACAGAGTTCGTGATTCTACCGCTAGATACCACTACGTTCGAGTTACTCACCTTTCTTGCTCTTTTTGTTGTAAAGGCGCCAGTCGATCTTTTGTTGTAAAGTTCTTTCAGAGACCTTACAGCGCCCCTTTAATGAACGTAAGTGTATAATTGCATGAAGTTAACAAAGATGTGAATTTTTCAGTAAAGCTTTTGAACTACTATAGTCGATCATATTGAAGTACCTACCTGCTACTTCAAATGCCCCATCTGAAGTCTGATTAGTGCTCCTACAATAATAGGGTAGCAATCAAACTTGAGGAGTTGGAGTGAGAAATTTGAGGGGTCGTGTATTGTATTAAATGAATAGTGTTCCAAGGCTGAAATCCTTTGTAAACTAAAGCCCCCTCTATACAATGGCCTATGCTGGCCGTGTGAATTTGCCTCGCATCGGCACTGGCGCAAGGCTGGGACTGGCCAAACTTGATGGCTATGAAAAACTGACCCAGCGCCAGCCGCCGTCAACATCCACACAATGGCCGACACGCTGCAAGGACAACTGAAACTAGCCGTTGACGGGAACCAAGAGCTGTGTATCTATGCTCTACCTTGCCAACTTCTTCTCCAATACATTTTGATATTGTTTTCTAATTCGGGGCTTCTGGAGTATAATTTGAGTAACAGAACAGCAATGGGAGAGCCTGTTTAGAACCTTCTCAACACCATGTTTAATTGGAGGTGACTTCAACTGCCACCACACTGCTCTTGGTAGTTCCTATACGAACACCCAACGTACCAACCTTATCAGTGCCATATCTGACTTGAATCTCTGCTTCCTTAACGACGGCAGTCCCACCCTTTTACCTGCAGCAAACCAACGAACAATTTCTGCAGTCAATATTACGTTTGTCACTTCAAACTGGGCCCCCAAATTCACATGGCAGACCTTGGATGATACCCTCGGATCAAACTATTGGCCAATCCTCATAACACTGGATGAGAATGAGGAACCAATTCCTCTGGCACCCTATAGGATTTGGAACTACAGCAAAGCCGACTGGGACATGTTCAGAGAGTATCTCAACACCAATAATGAGAGGCTACTTAACGAAAGATTGACTTACATTGAGTTCATTCAGCTCATCCAGAAGGCAAGTGATCAGGCTGCCCCGCGTATCAATTCCTATGGGGGCAAACCAAAAAAGTATTGGTGGACAAACGCATGTGCAGAAGCCGAGGGAAATAGAAAAATGGCCTGCCTCGCATTCAAAAACAATGGCAACTTTGTCACATCATGGAAGCCCAACGCTGTACAGCCATAGCTAGACAAACACTGAATGCAGAACAGAGGAGATCCTTCCAGATATATTGTGAAGGGTTGAACAGAACAACTCCAGTGAAGCAAATCTGGAAACAGATCAGCATCCTCCACCAATCAAGAAATCAGGCTACCACCTATGTCCAGAAAGGAGAATGGACAATACAGTTTATGAAGAACATCACAGCTGACTGGGTCGAACCTCCCCCACCAGCTCAATCCATCGAAGAGTCGTCGAATAATATGCACAGCCTACATTTCACAGCCCCCTTCACGATGAAAGAGTTCACAAACGCAGCAACCAGAAATACGGACACTGCACCAGGAATGGATGGTATACCCTACAAAGTACTTCTACAGCTACCCATGCCTTACCAACATAAACTTTTAAGTTTCTACAATTATTTCTACCCTATAAGCTGGAAGGAATACATCATAATACCCGTTCACAAGCCAGGAAAACCAAAGGACAATGACAAATCCTACAGACCTATTGCTCTAGCCTCATGTTTGATGAAAACCTTCGAAAGGATGGTAAAGTTCAGACTGATGTGGTGGCTCGAATCTAACAGCCTACTACCTAACTCGCAGTTTGGGTTTCGGTCTGGCCGATCAACGATGGACGCAGTCGGCAGGCTGGTCTTCGATGCCTCGATTGGACTCACAAACAACGACACTACACTGGCACTGTTCCTCGATGTCAGCTCAGCGTATGATAACGTCATACTGCCATTACTTCTTGAAAAACTCTCATCGATCGGCATCCCACAAACCTATGCCAATAGTATTGTCCATCTAATTGAAGAGCGTTCTATCCATGTTTGGTGTGGAGGGCAAATGCATGGCCCTCGAACAGCTTGGAGGGGGTTGCCGCAGGGGGCAATTCTTAGCACGATTCTCTATGTACTATATGTAGCAGAGCTGGAGGAACATATGCCAGAGGGGACTCACATTATCCAGTATGCAGATGACATCTGTATCTACTGTACTGCCTCTGAAATCAGCACCTGAAAAGAACTCTTAAACTCTGCTGCGTCAGCTGCTTTCAGTTTCTTAAATAACCTCAGCCTGAGCATCTCACCACAAAAATCAGTTGTCTGCCCATTTTCTCACTGCCGTCGATTATTGCTAGGAGAAACTAAACGGCTCGGAGGTCTCGACATTCCTTGCAGGCGACAAGTAAAATTTCTTGGAGTCACACACTGGAATGCACACATTACCGCTGCTATCCAAAAGACTGAGCCATATCTCAATTTAGCTAGGGTGTTCACATGTGCTAAATGGGGAGCAGACCCTAAAATAGGACTGCTCTTCTACAGAGCCACCACAAGGGTTGTACTAGACTACGGCGCAATCTTCTACGGATCTGCTTCCAGAACCAGTTTAGAGAAGGTGGACAGGGCACAAAACAAAGCTCTCCAAATTGCCCTAGGGACGTTACCCTCAACCCCAGTCAATGCTCTCCTTGCAGAAGCAGGAGAACCTCCTTTGCACTTGCGCCAAAATCTTCTGGCAGACAGGCACCTTCTCAAACTCTACAGCAAGGACCCAAGAAAATATGGGAACATTAGAATACTTTCAATAGAGAATCTTGTTGCCGACTACTGGATCAGAAAACCCTCCCCATTACTTTGCCGCAGTTTCATGGACTTTGGAAATGAATTGCAATGGGTAGCCCAATCAACTATCCCCCGCATCTACACCATTCCGTACCTACTCCTTTTTCAAACAACCCTTTGCTCCTATGAAAATACCTTCCAATGCATACTCTTCCAGCTCCAGGGATTATCTCCAATCAAAGTGGCCAAACAGCAGACTTGTATACACTGATGGCTCTCGTCACAGTGGAGGCACGGGGAGTGCCTTCTTCGATCCAAGCACTCGGTCCTGTCAAGGCGCTTGCCTCTGGAGTCACGCCTCCAATTACACTGCAGAAGTGCATTCAATACTTATAGCCCTCGAACACGTCTCCAGAACCAGCGATTTGAGACACACAGTAATTCTCACAGACTCACTGAGAGCTGTGATGAAATTCTCTTCTCTTAAACCCTCAACCGCCCTGAACGTTATTGAAGCCGAAATCCTAAGGAAGATCTCTAGCATGGACCAAAAGGTGACAGTATGCTGGATAAAGGGACACGCAGGTATCGAGGGAAACGAGATTGCCGACCAAAAAGCCAAAGAAGCAGCTTGCCAAGAAGAGCCATCACCCGTCCCTACATTCCCTCACACTGACCTTAGACGCCGGTCCTATTCCAAGCTTCTCAATACATGGAGAAACGAGTTCCTGTCGTATCATGCAGGAAGCAGATATAAGTCATTGTTCCCAGTACCAAAACGCAGGCCTTGGTTTCACGAAATCCAGGGGAGCAAGCCCAAGTCGTTTTACACCACAATCACCAGATTGCGTACTGGACATGCCAAAACCAATGTTCACCTCCACCAAATCGACCCATCCAACTCCCCCATGTGCCGAAGATGACGTCCGTAGAGCATGTCATACTGGCCTGTGAAAACAACGCATCCATTGGAGCACCATACTGGAAAACAATTTCCCAACACACTGCCAATCCATTCAATTTAGACACCATCCTCGCCGAAAACAACATTGCAATTTACGAAACATTGTATAAATTCCTCGTTAAAGTAGATGTGCAATTGTGATAAATCATTGCGAACTATTGAATCGTGAACTATTGTGCTATTGAACTGAGAATATTGAACCATTGATGATGTTAGGGAAAATAAAATAAGGTGAAAATAATAATAACTGAGGTAAAACTCGGAATAGAAACTTTAATAAAAAAGAGCTGTCTTACAGTTCATAACAACTACTTGCAAGCGGTACAAAAATCATGCTTAAAAAACCGGTCGTCCAAAACATTACCCGAACAAAAAAATACGCCACACACACATGGAAGCTGACCAACAACATGGACTTGAAATGATTTAGTCGATTGATGCAGTTCATTTCAGTTTTCTAGTTCGTCAAAATAGATAGTGCTATAATTCCCCGTTACGATCGCTAGTGACGCCCAGTTATTACCTAACATACTCCCACCAATTTCCAAAATTATGAAATTCAACAAGTTACTAACAGAATCAATTTTGGAAATTCCAATATAAAAAACATACAAATAGTACTTAGCAGTCTATACCATGATTTCAGCTGTTGACATTTCACACAATGGAATAATTATAAAAGACAAGATAATTACATTAAAATTACATGGTTGAACATGACATCACATAAAACACTTCAATCACAGAACCGCGCAGGTAACTGAACTTTTCTACCACAACGCGTTTCATATTGGTGACCGAACACTGCTTCTTCCACTTCTTCTTCTTCACTTGGGGATCCTGAGGTCACATCTGGATACTCCACTTCAGCTTTCGGTGGGTTACCATGAGTATAATTCCTACTGACATCCGCAGAAGCGACTTGATTTTCCCACAACTTGACTTCCAATGGGTAGAGTCGTTGAACAGGTCGTGTCAACATTCCATTGCTAGTTCTTAGTTTGGCTACTCGATACTTGTTGTCTTGTCCTGGAAGTAATTCTTCAATGATACCCATAGGCCAGTCTAGACGCTTTTGGTTATCTGAACCTATAAGAACAATATCTCCCACAGAGGGAACACGATCATTTCGGATCTTGGTAGCTGCCATAGCCATCTGCCCTAAATACTCTGACCTGAAGCGAGCCTTGAGAAGCTCCTTAATCTTCAACCGGCGTTTGATTTTTCTTTGAAGACTGGCATCATCGACTTGATTAAGATCTGGTACTCCCATCTCTCTAATGTCACAGATAAACATTTGTGGAGTAATTGGTACTGGATCATTGGGATCTTCTGAAGAATACGTTATTGGTCTAGAGTTAATAAATGAGGTACATTCACAAATTAATAATGGTATTCAACTCTTCAAAGTTAAGGGAAGCTCGTCCCAGGATCTTCTTTAAGAGAGTCTTGAGTATGCCTATCAACCTCTCCCAAAATCCTCCCCACCATGCAGCAGTGGGAGGATTAAACCTCCATTCTATTTTATCAACTGAGCTCTTCTCTACTATTTTCGTCCAGTCAACATTTTCTAGTACATTCTGCAATCCTCTAAAATTTGACCCATTATCACTATACATGATTGATGGACGACCCCATCGAGCAATAAATCTTCGAAAGGCTAACATAAAAACTTCGGTTGACAGAGCAGTGACAAGTTCTAAGTGCGTCACCCGATAAATTGCACAGGTAAATAAGCAAACCCACACTTTTTCCCCATTGTTCAAATAAAGGGGACCAGCATAGTCTATTCCACTAACTTCGAAGACTCTTGCGTCTCTGACACGGTTCTCTGGGAGTGGTGGAGCTTCTACTTCAAGTGCCTTGGCCACCACTCGTCGACAATGAACGCATTTGGACACAACACGACGTACCGTTTGTCTCCCTCGGACAATCCAAAACCTTTCCCTTAATACATTGAGCAATCCTTGTCCACAAATGTGGCCAGTCCTCTTGTGAACTTCCATAATCATGCGGTTCACTATGATGTGCTCTGAAGGAAGAATGAAGGGAGAACGGAAATCTTCGGAATCCTTTCTTGCCCATATCCTTGTGCGAAGTCTGATGAGCCCTGAAGAATCAAAATGTGGCTTCAATTTCAGGAGTTTTTTGTCCTTGAGCCCTTCAAATGATTCATCTTGTATAACCCCAATGACAAGCCTCTCGGCTCTTGAGAGTTCAAAACTAGAGAGGTCTCCAGATACCGATGGCTTTCTGGAAAATTTGTTGAATAAAAACCTCAATATCCATGCCACCATCCTGACAATACGATGATATGAGGAAAAATACCTAGATAAATTTGCTGAGCTTAAAGCAGAAGGATCCTGGGCAACAACGGCTAACACAGTTTTCTTTCTCTCCGCCATAATGGAATTTTCATCAGTCTCTATGGTTTCAGGAGTCCTGGTGACTGGCCACTCAAATTCCTTACGTAAAAGCCAACTAGGACCCTCCCACCAGTGAGAAGCTACAAGGATCTTGGGGAAACATCCTCTGCTTAATAAATCTGCCGGATTAAAGACACCAGGAACGTGGTGCCAATTATTTGTGTTGCTCAATTTCCGAATTTCTGAGACCCTGTTGAAAACAAATATGTTCCATGGTTCTTCACGCTGTATCCAAGCCAATGCGGTGGTAGAATCTGTCCAATAAAAGCATTGATCAACACTGAGTTCCTTCAGCACATTCCAACTTAACCGGGTTCCAAGCGTTGCGGCTAGAAGCTCTAACCTTGGAATAGTAGCACCCTTAAGCGGAGCTACTCGAGAGCGTGCCTCCACCAAGTGCAGCCTGACTTCATCTTGCAATTCAACCCGCAGAAAAACAACAGCTGCATATGCCTTCTGTGAAGCATCACAAAAGGTATGAAGTGACAATTTGGCATCTGTGTTTTGATACTTATGGAAACACCGATCCATTTTAATATCCTGCAGGCTGCTAACCTCTCCTATCCACTGTTGGAACACTATTTCAATATCATTATCAACTGGTGAATCCCAATTTCCTCCTTTGGACCATGTCTGTTGGACCAACATCTTTGGTATAAGTGTAGTGGCACAGGTTACACCAATGGGATCAAAAACACGCTGGGTGGCAGACAGAATAATTCGACGAGTCACTGATTCGTTGACTAATGATCGAAAAGGTGCAATATTGACACTTAGCGTGTCCTCCTTCCTGTCCCAGAGCAGACCCAACACAGGTGTGGAAGTGGATTGCTCTAACATGGGGTCACTGAACTCCCACCCTCTGAGTTCAAAGCATGCCTCTGCAAAAATACGAGTGGCATTATTTATAAAATAAGGTACATCTTCAACATTGGGTAAACTTGTCACAGAGTTATCCACATAAAAGCTTTTCTTTAAATGAGACATGAAGGCATAGTCACATTCAGGGAAATTCAAATTATCGTATTTTGACAAGTGATGATCAATAACTGCTCCTAGCAGGAATGGGCTACTTGACACACCAAACACAACTCTCTTATGGCGGAAAATTTTCAACTGTCCATCCCCATCCTGCCACAAAAAACGAAGGAAATCTCTGTCAGAAGGGGCAACTGAAAGCTGTAAAAAGGCCCTTTTAATGTCTGCCACTATTCCAACTGCGTGAGACCTAAACCTGAGCAGCACCCTTGGAATCAACTCGATTAAATTAGGCCCCTTCTCCAGGCATTGATTCAAAGAGGGGAAACCTCTTGATTGACATGAAGCATCAAAAACAGGCCTTATCCTGGTGGTGCTCCCTTCCTTGAGAACATAACGGTGTGGAAGATAATGCCCAGAATCCCAGTCTGAGTAGGCTACCTCCTCAATAATACCTTCCTTTAACCAATCAAGGAAAACATCTTGATATTCCTGCACAAGATTAGCAGCATTTAACTTGCGAAGAGTAGACTTCAGTCGTTGTTTGGCCACCTCAAAATGACGAGGTAGTGGAGGATGGTCCTGTATCCAGGGGAGCTGGACCTCATACCGACCATCATGTAGAGTAGACACTGTGCTCAAAAAATGCTCTCTAGCTGATTCTGCCTTTTGTTGCCGAGAAGTGGTTGTAACAGGGTCCTCAATGCCCAAGGTATCAAGTCTCCACATCTCTTCCGCTGGAATATGGGCACACAAAAGAGAGACATTGCACATGTAAGTTCTATTGAAGCCTTCCACCTTGCCCATTAGCGTCCACCCTAAAAATGTCTCTACTGCGACTAAACCAGAACTTAAAGCTTCAATCTTGCCAGTCAAAAGCTTACCGGCAATATCAGCTCCAATTAAAATTCCAATTGGGTCTTCCTGAAAATCAGACAATACTATATTTTTATCAGAAAGCTCAGCAATCCATGGCCCCTTGGAAGCAACGGGAACCGTGTTACATATTTCAGGAGAATCTAGTGCCTCAAAATTGCAAAAATATTTATTGTCCATACTACCAATACGGATTCTATAACATAGGTGATTCTTGACTTCTGAAGTCACACCGCCAAAAAGTGCATGAGCAAGCTTCTCTTCTCGAAGGGGGACATATTCCATTTCACTGGCCAATTTTTGAGTGATATAGGATCTTTGAGATGCTGTATCAATCAGCGCCCGAGCATTAATTTCTTTACTACCCCGCAGTTTTACAAAAAGCGTTTGCAAAAGCACATGACTATAAGTCTTGTTGCAAAGATTAGCTTCCACTTTGTTGGAAGTATCCACCTCACTAGGTTTCTTCTCCGGGCATAAAAGGGGAACGTGTTTTTTGTCACAAATTATGCACTTCAAGAATGCCTTACAATTTTTCTTGGCGTGATTTCGTTTCAGACAAATGGTACAACAACCTTTATTCTTGGCAAGCTCCAACCTCTTCTCAAGATCAAAAGTGCGAGCCCTAAAACAAGAGTCACTAGCATGTTTGCCGTCACAAAAAATGCACAGATCCCTATCGGACTTGACCTTTAAATTCACCAAACCAGCTGATGTTGGTGTTCGTGTATGCTCGGATATCACTGTCGTCTTAATTTTAGGTTTCCTGCCTTCAAGGGTGTCTGGGACTAACTTGAGCCTAGCCATTGCCAACCTTTCCTCACCTAAAACTTCATTGTGAAGGAATTTAAGCAATGTTGACATAATGGATGACGCATCTTTTCTCGATTGCTCTGCGCTGAGTGTAGACCGTTTCCTTTGCCATTCGATAAGCGTAGATTCTGGCAAGGCTGATTCTACCAGGGGGAATAACATACATGCATATTTGTCAGAAGTGACACCTAAACTATCCAGTGCATTAAGTTGAGCTTCCAACTTATCATAGAGACTCTGCAATGACGATTTTATACCATTAGATTGAGCTAAAACCAACATTAGTAATTCTCTTACATAAAGTTCGATGAGCAATTCGTCTCTACCAAAACGACTCTTAAGCAGGTCGACTGCCTTGACGTAGTTGGCAGCAGAAGGAGGGAAGCTATCCATAAGTTCCCTAGCAGGAGAACCCTCTGTAGTTGACTGGTAGAGAAACTGGAATTTTTCTTCCCCATCTAATGCATCATCCTCAAAAATCTTTCTATGTTGAGCCCAAAAACCCAACCAATTTCTGATTTGACCGTCAAATTTACGTAACTCAAGCTTGGGAAGCTTATAAACATGTTTGACGTTTGTAGAATATGATAGAGAACCCTTGCTGACAGCCGACACATTGCTCTTTGACGCTTCAGAAACATGGCTAGAACTAACACTATATTTTGATAAAGGCTTATGATTAGAACTTTTAACCATAGACGGTACATCCACCTTGAAAAGCTGATCACGTTTTAATTGGTAAAATATACGCTTTTCCCTATAACCTTCAATTGTATCATATTCCTTTTCAAGGTCGGTTTCGTCTGTAACAACGGTAAAGATTACCTCACTTACTTTGTCGTCAAGGGTAAATAGACGATTGGCTTTGTCCTCAAGTATATCCAACTCACAACATAAATCTGCGTAGCTGAAGTTTGGTTGAGCCAACAACAAATCAATTTTGTTGCAGCAATTAGTAAATGCCCGCCTCAAAAGCGCGCGTTCCGATTTCAATCGAGTATACACCTCCAAAGACATTGCGACAAGAGTGTTGAACCGGCTGAAGATTAACGACACTGAGCAGTAACAAAACTTCACCAAAATGCACTCAAAACTTCGCGAATGTTCACCTTTTATTTCCCCACAAGGGATGCCATATGATAGGGAAAATAAAATAAGGTGAAAATAATAATAACTGAGGTAAAACTCGGAATAGAAACTTTAATAAAAAAGAGCTGTCTTACAGTTCATAACAACTACTTGCAAGCGGTACAAAAATCATGCTTAACCCTTTGCGGTCGAAAGTTGAATTCCGATCGTGTCCACAAGGACGGGACCCGGTCAGGGACCGGCATTATGCATGTACCTTACAGGACGACTTATTACGCGCCATTATATCTTTCAAGGACGATAAGCTTTTGCAATAGGTCACCTAAAAACGGTACATCACGTTTGAAGACATATTCATCAAATAAAAGCACAGATTACCTATTATTATTTTTTTTATTTTATTGTAATCATTTCCCCTGAACAAAAAATATTAAAAAAAGGTCGTCTTGCTCTTCCATTTGAAGCAACTATCTTTCAATTTGTTCATTGTTCATGACGAAAAAACCACTTACGAACTGAAAAAGCACAATTACTAAACACAGAAAACTGGGTACAATGGAAACGACACGAAAACACGGAAACAACACGAGGACAAGAGTTATCAGTGAGAAAATAATGATAAAAAGTCGAAGCTCAAGTAGTAACCAGTCACAGAAAGGTTTCTCATATTATTCCTTCCCAATGGGTTCATTTTATCAATAAAGTGCTGCGATCTATTGTCAAAACCTTCAGTAAAACCTACTGAATTGCCCCCAATATTTAAAAAATACCAAGCTACCACCGGGTTTCGTCTGTGAAGACAAGAAAGGGCGCCGAGCAGTGACCGGCATTCGACCCCTACGAGGTAACAAGGTCGCCGAGGAGGGACCGGCATTCGTCCTGTGAGACATCCCTCTCTCAAAATGTTCCGTCCAAATGCGGATATTGCCTAGCCGGGTCCTGACCGGGCTTCGTCCGGAAAGGGTTAAAAAACCGGAGTCGACCAAAACATTACCCGAACAAAAAAATACGCCACACACACATGGAAGCTGACCAACAACATGGACTTGAAATGATTTAGTCGATTGATGCAGTTCATTTCAGTTTTCTAGTTCGTCAAAATAGATAGTGCTATAATTCCCCGTTACGATCGCTAGTGACGCCCAGTTATTACCTAACAGATGATGAATTGAACCATTGATGATTGATTGTGATGAATTATTGTGAACTATTATTGAAGTACAAAATTATGTTCTATTGTAACGGCTGAATGCAGTAATGCGACGCCAATAATAATAAATAAAAAAAACTAGTATAGGATGTCAATACTATCGACGTCTACAACAGAGGAAAAACTTGCGTGAAATAGATTCACATGAAAGGAAAAATGTTCTCAACACAAAACAGACTGAGAAGTTATGAGTGAAGTAGGTTAGAGAGTGATCGCCCATTGTGTGGATGTTTATGTTCGAATAGGTGCGGGAAGGGACTGTGGCCGAGTGTGGTCTCCTTTGATCATTCGAGAAAAACCGCGACGGAGGCGATTGCCCTCACGGCTCCCCATGGGCCAGACATTGGCAGTTTTTTCAAGGCCATTTTGCGTCCACCAATCGGTAGTGCGCGATGAGGTCTAAGGCTTGCGTGGTATTGGCACCACCGGGCGGGGGGGGGGGGGGGGGTAACGGCGGGGGGCTGGGGGGGTGTTCTGGGTGTAGAGGAGCCTTAACGAACAATGAAAAATGTGTCCCCTGTTCCACCTGAAAATTAAACCATGTAGAAAGTGTCTTACAATAGCGATGATGGTCTTGAGGGGACTTCCTGGTTTGTAGATGGTGTCACCTGAAATATTGATCCTAGATGAAGTAGATCCTGTTACAAATATCGCATTTGATTGTTGTTCCTAGGAGAGTATTAGCTCACACTTTTGTCGCAGAGTCGCGAATTTTAGTAATTTAAACTTCAGTTAGTGATTGATAATTTCTGTACAGAAATTATTAATCACGCAGGTGTTTGATCAATTATTAAAAGTGGGTCTCACTAGAAGCACTAGTGTAGTTCATCATGGAAAAATAAGACTTTCACTTACGTACAAATAGTGAGGTACCTAAGAGGAAAATCACCCTAGCCTTATAGTGATTAACATAAGCTACAATAAATTGGTGGCAGAGCGTGGTTGGAGCTAATTTATTGTGGGAAACACAGTTAAGCAATTTTGAAGATGTGTGGACTACAGCCAGAATGAGGACGGTTGCTGTGCCGCAATGAATTGGAGCAAGCCCGGACTGGCCAGGTCTGCTAGTCGGCGATCGCCGAGGGCCCCCAAAGAAAATCAAATAATTAGGGTAGTGACACCCTATGTTATTCGACAATGTGCCAGTTTTCGACAGTTTTCTATTTAAAAAAAAAAAGGGTTTGGTAATAATTTTAAATTCAAATGTCGCACCATTACGAATTTTTGCCAAAATCAATGTCGCTCTGCAATAAAACTGAATAGGTATCATTGCGTGATAAAGGCCAGTCCTTCTTCAGTGTTTTTCGGTGATAGTTATTATGTGGTATCTTGCTTTTTTTTGCGTTCTATTCATTTATCCACAAATCTCTGCACGTTTGTAGGCCTTTTTAAACCTTTAATCTGTGAACTGGATTGTATTTGGGGGGTGACGGATACTGGGATCTAAAAAAGACCAATTACCCAGTTATCAACGTACGTGTCGGTCAATGGAAAGTAGCTGGAAGAGCCTGGTAGCTTTTCGGCTGGTAGAAAGTAGCCTGGAAAGTAGCATCCAGATCCTTTTACAGTCCGTCTCGATTTTCAGTTCTAAGAAAGATGGCTTCTGAATTTCGCAAAATAAATTACTGGCTCCAGAGTTTGGAGGGGGTGTTGGTTACTGGCTCAGCAAGCTGTCCATAACTGGGTTTCGGTTTAACCAGCATCCAACAGCCTATTGACACGGTTGCCAAGACTTCATATAGGTAACTGGTAATTTCTCATCAAACTTTCAATGGATAACAGATCCAGTCATGCAGCAGTTCCCGATGAGCGAATTCTCGTAATATATATACTTATTAGAAGTTGTTTTGAAATTCGAGCCTTTAGAATGCAGAGTAATTGTTAATCAGATACCTACCTACTAATTTTATGGCTAAAAAACTCGTTCTAAATAATATTCTGCAATACAATTTAGATTTTGGATTTTCAGCTTCTTGCAGAATACATTTTTTTCAAGTTCTTCAATAGGTACTTTATCTGTAATCCGCATCTTGGAAACAAGGTATCAACTGAATTTTCTGTGAGCTCCACAGGTCAATCTTCTGTTTTCAGCATCATTGGTCCAAACTATACTTGGGTGGTGATGGGCAAAGAGCTCTGTCTGTTTAACTACTCTGGTGATAGGTCGAATAATTCTGCATTTATCATTACTGAAAGTAAGAATTTAACCTCTTAAAGAGCTATGATCGACAGTGGTGCAACAGAGCTTTTGGCAAACAGAAAGGAATATTTTGAAAACTTGAAAGCATTTGAAAAACCTAAACGATTTACATGTGCTAATAAAGACGTTGACGCAGACCAGATTTGTGAGCTATGTTGTGACATTACAATTCTAATAATGGAGAAGTACCACGTCTGAAAAATGTTCTGTACTCACCAGAATTAACTGTTAATTTATTTTCTCTACATAATACCACAGGTGCTGGCATGGATTTCCCATTCTCAAAAGATAAAGCGCTATTCATTAATGCAATGAATGGTAAGACTATCAAAACTGCTGAATTTTCCGATATTTAGTGGTGGACTGAATTTGAGTTATTTAATAGTCAACAAGGTGAGCATACAAGTGAACTCACATGCATGCCCCTGGGAAAACGCATTTGCCTCCACAGCTCTGGTGAGGGGCCTAGCTCCCCTAATGGCATCGAACCCCAGCACCTGGGTCGAGCTTGTCTACGAATGGTAAATTGCCAAATGTAAGAGGTGGTTCGATGGGAGCAAGAACGTCAATTAGGAATCTAAGGCGTCAGGCTAAACAGACGGGTAAAGAGATGGGTGATAGGATGGAAAATAGTGAAGTTAATCCCATTAATACCTCTACCAGAAATAAACCAGATTTAGAAATTAAAAATTCAAGATCGCAAAATGAAAAAATGGGAGGGAGAGAGAGTTAAATTCTGATGGGGATGCCCAAGACGACGACAAAGTGGGAAGGAGTCAATTGTTTCTCAATGAGGATTCTGACACCCTCAAACAGCAGTTACCGGAAAATGTTTTACAAAAACTTGGGGAAAATTTCAAATATAGTCTGAGAGATAATCTAGATTTGCTGTGGCTTTCTTCTTAAACCGTGCCTCTAAGAAATATTTAGAGGAGGCAGCTAAAACGATTCTTGAAATGAAAAATGTTAAAATTACAAATAGGATTCTAGATTACGAGGAGTGTGCTCAGGCTAAGTAATTGAGGAAATCACACACTGAAACTTGAAAAAGAGCTCATAAGGCGTTTGCAGTGTTACATAGTTACTTGAAGGTCCAATAAAACCACCTAACTTTAGAGATCAAGCTCGTTGTGTAGTAACTTTCATTTGTGACAATACTCGTTTTGTATTTACATATATCCCTTGAAAGATAACACCCAAGTACATGAAGCATTGCGATCCTGTCTTAATGAGATCACCCTATGACAAATGAGAGAAACATATACACGATTAGGGACGTTGCGATACCACCTAAGTATCGATACTCGATACGATCCGATATTTTTCTAGCAGTATCGATACCCGATATTATCGAAAGAAAAGTATCGATACTTCTCCAATATCGGCTGAAAAGTATCGATACTTTCGATACCTCGACACTTTTTTTACGTGTAAAAAACAGGTGGGGGGGATGCCATTTGGTTAATAGTTTTTTTATTGGAATTTTCTCACACCTCACGTAATAGGTAGGCTTCGGAGTATGCATCCAGAACTCTGATGAAAGGAACTGATGATAGGATTCTTAATCAATGTTTTAAATTAATAGATATATCACCAAGTAGATTTCCAATTTTGAATTCTCAAACTTATCCCATTGTTGATTCCAATCTCTCTTTTTGTTGAAAATAGGAAAGCTAACTTATTTATTCAAATTTACTAAGTTGAATATTTCAATTTGAACCATAGTTTTCAGTTTCACATCTTCAATTTATTCTCAATATTTCCATGACGTTGTTATTACGTAGGTGAACGTTAGGAATTCATTTAGGGGTTTTCAGAGCAGTTTCCTTTCACAGAAAATATTTTAAGGTGGGTTCTCCAGTGAGGTGTTAAATTTTGCTAGAAACAATATTTTAAAGAATTTTTTTTTTTTTTTTTTTTAAAGAAAAAAAATTGATTAAATTAAAGAGTATTTCAAAAGGTAACACAAGATTTTGAATGAGGACAAAGTTTCATATTTTATATGAGAATTAGCTAGGCCATTGAAGGTTATTGACTTGCCTATTTCACTTCGCAACATGTTATGGTTTTCAGAGAAATTATAATCATTAAAATAAATGGAATCATAAAATACATCTACATCTTACATTAAAAGGATATTAATCTTCATGTGAGTAACTGAATGGTTCGATGAACTTAAGATGAATAAGGCAGGTCAAAACTTTCAAATTTAACAAGGACATGAATTCATTTTAAAATAAACATTTAGTAAGAAATTTCAATGATGAAAAGGTGGTTCTGAGTCTGAATTGGTGAAATATGGTTCCCTTTTGAATTATAATTAAACTGAGTAGCTTTATCACTGAGTAGTTTCCTGCCTCTATAGCAAAGGGCAGGTGGTGGAGTGGCTATGCCCCCTTTTAAGATTAAATTTAACTAAATTTGATTGGTAGATAATAGAATCTGGAGAAAATTATAAGAATGTTTTACTAAAAGTGATTTATCTACAGAACATTCAAAATTTATAAGAGATTACAGTTTACTATGAAAAACCACGAAATGATAAATAAATCATATTTGTTGATTTGAGAAGACGTAGTATTTTGGTGGAAATTAAATAAACACTATTAGAAACTACTATGACTTTAGTTTGACAAGTTCAGATTGAGCCTATATTAACTATTGCAATCCAATATGAATGGATTTGAATCTAAAATAATTCAATTGCAAGGCAATATTCCCAAAGTTCTCAACAAATTGAAATCATTACAATACCCTCGGGCCTGGGGCTGGCTGGTCGTCTCCTGGATTTTACGTGGGAAAATTACGAGAAGATTGAAAAAAGTAGATTGAAAAAAGAAAAAAATCATGGAAAATATCGGTGGTATTGGTCACCAAGTATCGATACTTCCGATAATATCGGGAGAAAGTATCGATACCACGATAATATCGAATGCAAAGTATCGATACAAATATCGGTGGTATCGGAAGAGAAGTATCGATACCACGATATATCGGAAGTATCGCAACGTCCCTATACACGATTAGGACTGACTGTGGACTAGAGTATAGGACGGTGGAAATGAAGACTCTGCTCACCAAAGAAAATATTACATTGGTGACCAGTGAACCACATACTCCTCAGCTCAACGGTGCAGGTGAGCGCTTGAATCTAAAACTGATTCAGAAAATTGGGGTAAACTTATTTTCTGCTAAAATGCCCTATTCTTTTTGGGGTCATGCTCTCAAATATGTAGTCCATATTCACAATCGCTTACCGAATGCCTCAAATGAATTTGTGAGCCCTTATCAAGCCTTTTATGGGCATGAACCTTCTATGAAGTTCATTCTACGATTTTACTAGAGTAGTTAAACAGACAAAGCTCTTGTTCCTCCTCTTTGCCCATCATCACCCAAGTGTCAGCAGCATCCGGAATATAGTTTGGACCAATGATACTGAAGACAGAAGATTGACCTGTTGAGCTCAGGCGCTGTTGAAAACGTTTTGCATCCTTAAATTTAATTTTTAATAACTTCGGCTGTTGAGGTCCCTTTGTTGGTTTAACTACGCGAGATTTCATGGGCAATACTTTCTGATTTGATTGTCCTACTCTCCCTTTGGTAGGCCTAAATTTAAGATTGGAGCAATACGCAGCTATATGGGTGTTTAATTCGTTTCATGCACAACATTTTAATAATTATGATTTGCATTGTTTTATACCATGACCATCTTGCCACAGCGGTAGCTAGCTAATCTAGGTGTTTTGAGTTTGTTGATTCCTCCTGAATGAGTTCTATGTAAAGCATGAAAACTTCTATTTTCATAACGGTTTTGGCTCGAGTCCGCGCCACCAGAAACTTTCTGCTTAAATATTCTGGGCTTACATTTTCCTCCAGTCATCAGCAGAGCGTTCTGTTTAAGGGCTCAACCCAACTCTCCCTTTTGGTCACGTTCATTCACCTCAATGACCAACATCGTCTTCAATTCGTGAAGGAAGCACCCCAGTTCATACTCCATTTCGCAACGATATGTGCGCGTATCTCTAATTGCTCCTAAAAATATTTGCTTTACATAAGCCTCATTCATAGTATCATCATTTATTTGGCGACTCTTAGTGACCATCTGATCAAAACGATTAATAAATTCTAGAGAGTGCATCGTAATTGACTCTTGAGAATTGGGCCATTAAATTGTATATATACATCTTACTCGCAGGTTCACAGTACTTGCGAAGCAGTGCGAGAATTTCTTTGGGACTTTGCATGTGAACAACCGCCCCTTGGCAATAAAAGTTCAAGTGCCCCAACATGAAAAGTTTGAGTTATATTTCGGCTGAAGGCGATTCAGTCATGGTGAAAATTAAAGAATTGGGGGAAATTTCATCTGTCACTAAGGATTTGCACCTCAGGGAAATGATGACATCTATAGCTGCCCTTTACCACATGGCAAACTCAAGAGCTCAATCCTTTTCCAACTTGTTATGTTTTATTAAATTTGTTGAATGAAAATCGTCTCTATTTCTACGACGTTCTTCTATTTGTCATTCAAGTCTATTTTGGGTGGGAGTTCTATTGATAAAGGGGTGTTTTATTAGGACTGCTTTCTCTAGATCCCCAACATCGTTTGGAACTGTACACGGTCTTTGATCATAATATTGTACCTCCATCGTTTCCCCAACATCATTGCAACCAACTACTCTTACCTGATGTTTAGTTCGCGCCAAGTCTTCAAACAACGCCTTCTGCATAGCAATCAATTGGACAGCCCACTCCGGGTGATGTGACATGTCGTATGCAGGTTCATAAGGCGCAGGTCGTGATTCAAGGGCTTTGATTCGTACTAGCAGCTCAGCAACATCGTCAGGCTGTGTGCTGTTCTTCTCGTTAGGTCCGTTCAGTGACCTCTCAAGAACGGGCGACTGAGGTGAGCAAGATCTGCTCATCGCGAGTAGGTCGTTTTTCTGCTCCTCACCGATCTCCAGCAAGCCTAAAAAAAGTTCACACATCCGATCAAAAATTAAGTAATGATGTATTTTCTTATATGCATTAATCTAAAATCAGATAAATTCTATAAAAAAATAAATTAAAAAAAAAAAGAAAGAATTTTAATCATTTCTTTTATTAGGTATGGAGTGTTTTAAAATCTTTTTAATTCTTCTTAATTTGGATTGGATTGGAAAACAATGTCCCAAAATGTAGCAAACGCCAAACACGCCAAATACAATGCAGCAGCAGAAGACGTGAGGGGATCCTTCACACCACTGGTGGTTTCATGTGACGGCGCCTTGCACATAGAATTTGAATGTTTCCTTAGGAGGCTTGCATATGTGCTATCTAAAAAATGGCAGAAGCCCTTGACGCACATCACACAATGGGTGAGAGTGAAAACCCTAATTTATGTTAAAAGTGCGTGGCGAACAAGCTGACTTATGAGCATGGTTATTTGAATAATTGTGTACACTCAGGTGATCATTCTCAATAATTGATATTGTGAACATGATTGCAACCGCTTGTAAATTTCATTGTGCTGGTGTTTCGATGATTTGATTCATAGCAGGTGATCCGAGTATTGCGAGAACGGTTTAATTTGTGAAACGGTTGTTAAAACATTTTAATAGGTAATTTCTATATTTTACACTCTTGGAAGCTGTAATTTCGTATGTAGCCTCTTTAGGAAATTTACTTGACGATGCTCAGGGTCCGGATCAGATGAGTGGCCCTTAAAGCTAATTTCTGTGCTTTACGCTCTAGGAAGCTGTAATTTCGTAGGTATGTAGCCTCTTTAGGACATTTACTTGACGATGCCTAGGGTCCGGATCATATGAGTGGCTCTTAGAGCTTGCATACGAGTCTGCAACACATAAGAGTCTGCAACTAAAGACATAAAATGCCCCAATGTGTTGCAGACTCGAATGCAAGCGTTTCTGATTTTGCTGATGATTATCGCTTACAACCAAATCGTTGCTACGGAACTGTATCTTAGGCACTTATCATCGTACAAAAATCGTTCGCCAGTCGTTGGAAAGTTTGGGCAGGGCGTTTTATCGTGACCGGAAATCTTCGGGTCAAAATATAGGCTATGTTTTATTCGTTTTCCCCCACTCTTTCGACCTTAAAATTCCGTTTTTTACCTAAATTTTGACGTTTGTCGGGCGCCTTTTTCCGTTCTTTTCGACTTCCCGGACGACGGTGTGATCGGATTGCGACAAAACTATTGGGAAATGCCTAAAAAAAAATGAAAGAGTACAGACCCGTTTTATTATTATTATTATTTTTTTTTTTTTTTTTTTTTTTTTCAATGCCATGGAATTGTCTATAGGAATTGTCTATAGTAGGATAGTAAGCAATTCTCAAATTTTCCACCTCCTCCCATCTCACACTGAGCAAGCGAGCAACACCCCCCACACACGTCGGATTTCAATGGAGTTTTTCCTACCAACCCGGGATGGACTATTTATATCCCAACGCATCTATACATCCCACAGAGAGCGAGCGAAGCGAGCAACATTTCCTGCACATGTCGGATTTCGACGAGGTTTTTCCTACGGACTCGGGATGGAGTATATCCCATCGCATCTATACAGCCACACTGAGCGATCTGAGTGAGCAACATCCCCTACATGTTTCAATATTGTAATACACCTCATCGGGGGGAGGGGTCCCGGGGGGGGGGGGGGGGGGGGGGGGGGGGGGGGGGCTTGCCCCACTGGCCGGACGTGGATTATAGCGGCTAGTTATATTGTAAGAATGGAACTCCGTGAGTGAGTCTGTCCGTGTCGGCCGAACGGACGAAGGGATCCGAAAGGCGTTAATATATCGTGACTGGAAATCTCCCGGTCAGAATTTAGGCTATTTTAATATTTTCTAATCCCACCCGAACCTTGGGCGGGAGGGGGGTGGGAGCCTCTTTTAATGCGCGTTTTTTCCCGGAGCGCCCGATCTTCTATCCGCTGCCACATTAAAATTTGATCGAGAGCACTTCGTAAGGCCAGCAACAGAGTTACGTTTCAGGACCCGTAGAACACGATGGCTCAATGAATCAAAATCGCTGAAAGAAGCTGTCTTCCTGGATAAATCAGCGAAAGAATGCAGAAAATGATGAAAAAAATACGTTCCCCTCTATGGTTTTTTTCCACCTTAGACCGAGTACATTTCGACGGTTTTTGCTCGAGTTGGTCTCAAAATGTTTGTTGAAGTTCCAATTTGATCCCATGCGAGTTTCGAAACATGAAAATTGTTTTTCCTATTGTAGTGAACGAAAATGTAGACGAAAACGTTGGTTTTTGTGCTGATTCGTCAACACGCAGTTATTCTGATTTTTGCCTTCGAACCTCTTGATCTCGGGGAGTTTCCCGTTCGCCCTTCTACGCACATAAAATAATGGCCTACCTTTAGAAAGATAGAACTGGAAAACAAATACGTAAAAACGTTCAACATCGGACTGTTCTGTTAGTACTGAAATGTTCTTAAAACTATACTTTTTGTGGGTCCACATAAGGTGGCGCGTTTAGTTGTCATTTCCAACAGAAAAAAAGTCTACCAAGTTGGTTGGGCAGTATGACTTCCTCACATATTGTAACATCGGTCTTGATGGTATCCCACTATATCCCATCGCATCAATACATCCCACACCAAGTGAGCGAAGCGAGCAACATTCCCTACACACGTCGGATTTCAACGAGGTTTTTCCTACGGACTCGGGATGGACTGTATCCCATCACATTTATACATTCCACAAAGAGCGTGCGAAGGGAGCGAGACAACGCACCTCAAACGAGCGAAGCGAGCAACATCCCCTACACACGTTAAACCTACTCTTAGTGATATACCGTTTCCAATCATTCTACAAGCCCCGCTCGACAGTAAAAGACTAGGTATTGCATCTATATAGCCACACCGAGTGAGCAAAGCAAGCAACATCCCCTAGATGTTTCAATTGTAATACATCTCAACGGGCAGGTAAGGGGGGGGGGGCCTCCCCCCCTCCCCCCGGCTGGATGTGTAGGCGAGCTGCTTGTCAATAATAATGTTAGCTTTTTCAAAAGCTCAAAAATATAGTATTTTTTTATACTTTATATTTTTGTATGGTATATTAGCAACATTCCTCTCCCACATTAGCATCTACAGGTACGTGTAATAAGTTCCTGTACGTACTTGCTACGTAGCACAAAAAGATTACGTAATTATGATGTTACCTGTGTAAAATTGTCAGGGCGAATTTTAAATTTCCAAATTCTTCTCCCGGTGGATTGCAACAATCTATTGTTTTCTTTAAAGTTTCATCCCTTGGGAACCCACTTTACCAGGATTACTACACCCAGACACGCAGTTCATAACCATCGTGATCAACTAATAATGAATAAATAATTAAAATTAATCATTAAATTAATAAATTCCCAATAACGAATATGCCTTATAATAGTTTTGGTTCGGTTACATTGTGGTTTGATGTCACCAATTTTGTTGTCGAGGACCTCTGTGGATGTCAGTGTGATTGTTCAGGTGCAGTAGGTAGGTACCACCCTACCATTGCTTTGCGGATCGCATCCTCTATAAATGAAGATGTACTGTATTCTGTGGGTAATTGGTACTTACATTAGTAACACGAAATGATTTATTTGTTGTCCACACAGAATCCGTTTCAAGACAAACTTCCAAATCCTTTGTGTTCATGACCGGTAAGGAGGGGGGGGGGGGGCTCCACCCCCTCCTCAATTAAGCCAGTGCTTGTCTTCTTCTACTTTACACCTACCAGTGGAATCCACTCCCGCCCGTTTCCCAACAAACAATCCCTCAAATATTTCCTCCCTATTATACTTCCTTATCACCACAACTACCTACCCACTATCTCCTCTGCTCTACAGAATAATAATACCTTCTCAAGCCTCATCCTTTCCCTAATGAGACACTTCCTGATTTCGGATTTATTATTAAAATTTATCAGATATCCGCAATACCACTACCTAATTATTACTGCCTAATGAATAATTAAACAATTTTTTTTGTTTTTAGCTATGGGGAGGCTAAGTCATGATGGCAAAACCAGAAGTTTCTCTGCAGACGCTAGTGGCTATGGTCGATCTGAGGGCTGTGTGGTATTCTTGCTTCAGCGAAAGGATCTTGCCCGAAGGTCAGTGTCATACCTAGTAGTTGTTATGATTTAAGAGGAAGAAATTGGTAAATGTTGAAGATTCCGATCAATGGTAGATTCTGTATAAAAGTGAAATTCTTGGGGCAGGCCGTAGTACGAGTATACTTCAATTCTAACTTCATTTCAATGAAAGTATCAGGTACAAGTTTAGACCATAAAGAATTCCCTGAGAGTTAAGTTTATTACTTTTGGTTCATTATTTTCAATAATGAACCTTTGTAATTGACCAAGAAAAAAAAGAACCCCCCTTCTGAAAATGGTTTTTATTTATCAAGATGCATAGAATCCAAATCCTGTGTTAGTCCCTCGACATAGATCATTGGTCTATAATTATTAAAGCCCGTATATAATATGTGATCAGAACATGGCGCATCGTGCCTCAAAAAAGGGTTCATACCTTTACAGTTCCATGACGCTGCAATTTTACGCTTCACAGTAAAAATGTATTTTAAAAAAAAGTCAATAGCTAAGGCAAGAATTATAATTTCAGAGGCCACCCAGCTGATCAGTGCGCCTCCGTACCTCGTAATAAATTGTTTCCAAGGAGTCCCGAAGGAGCTATATCTAAATAACAGCACCGCGAGTCGATTAGAAAAGAAATTAGCCTCAGAGGTTCCGAGCTGATCTGAGTCCCTCCATACTTTTTAATTATATTCCAGATCTCCAAAAAGGGGCTACATTTCAGGTTTCAGCACTATGAGTCAAATAAGAAAAAATTAGGCTCAGAGATCCCACAGCTGATCAGTGTGCCCTGATATTGAATTATTGATATTACAAAAGAGCTCCTCTATAGGTATGTATAGATCATTGATACGGTTTTAATAATCATTAAAAACTCCACAGCGAATTACAGTCAATCAATATGAAGGTGCCTAACGTAAAACGTCGAAATCGGTAGTTAAGAAAACGGGAAAATGATGTTTGAAGTAATTTGCCTACTTTAGCGCATGCGCAGAATGCAGTGATGATTTGAGAAAAATGAAATCGCTAGGGCAAAAATTTACCGCCTAACCATCAATATTGGACGACTAGAGCGTGGAAAAAATTACGCTTGAAGTAATTTCCGTTTGCACATGCACAGAATGAACTAATGATTTGAGTAGAACGAAAGTGATGAATAGTGGTACAAAATTATGAATATATATACAGCCTAAACCGCACATTCACTGAAAATTTCATCAAAATCGGATGAAAACTGTTGAAATTAGACTCGTTTAAAGCAATCCACATTTGCGCATGCTCCGCAGTTACCCATATATCCTCCAAATGTGATCGAGATCGAACTACGGGGGGTTTAAAAAATTATGCTTGATGGAATTTACGTTCGCGCATGCGCTGTGAAGTATTGATGTTTAACAACGGAACTGATAGGGGACCATTTACACCCTAACCTGCACATTCCATGAACATTATTCATTAGTCGTTCATTCATTTCATTATTCAACATTATGTAACGTATTTGAACATGTATGTTCCTTACATTCAAGTATGCTTTACAAGTTTCAGTATTACAGCGATAGTAGAAATTTCAATTATTTTATAAATTACAAATTAATATAACATTCTTTATACCCAATCTTCTATTAAATTACAAATTAATATAAAATTCTTTATACCCATTTTTTCTTATTCTCTTTACCTTATAAATATTGGAAACAACAATAAAATAAAACACACAATGAACTTCATAAAACATTTCAAAAACATTCAAGCAGTTAACATAGGCAGTACCCGTATATATATATAAGCGAGTTAATCCTTCAGTCAAACAAACATAAATTTTTCAGTTTGCAAACTTCACTTAAGAAGAAATATAGCCTTTTCATTTCGAATTCACTTGGTACAGATACAAAATTTATGAAGTTTCCGGTACCCCCACCAAGTCAGATATATATCTTCTTCTAATCCAGTTATACATAGGACACTCAATTTTTTTTAGAAATACTTAACATATTTATTCAACAATAGCAATAATAATAATAATAATAATAAATATCCATGACACGATCCAGGAAACCCTCTTTTTTATGTTAGTAGGATTGCCGCTGCTCCATCCTCGACAGAGTAAATCAGATGTACCAATTGTACCGGATTAAGTACCTAATCAAACTACCCACTGACATGAGTTGTAATCAACATGAATTCATTTCAGATCGTACGGCTCCATACTCAGTGCAATATGTACAAGTCTTGGTTCAAGAACTAACCCTTTTACAGAAGTCAGTGAAGAACACTACAGAAAAATCTTGTTGGAATCGTACAAAAGAGCCAAGGTTTCTCCTGAACAATTGGCATATTTGGAAGGAAGCGGTCTAGCCTCCAAAGTGAGTAAAACTTGCGCTGGTGTTGCTTGATATATAAGACGTTCATGTTCATTTCCGAAAATGCATGTAATAATGGCATGAATATAAATATGAGAAACGTAATTTTCCATGAATTTAGTCAAAAAGAAAGTTGAGTTAAGCAAAAAACATTTTTTGATATAATAATAAAAACTAATTTTATAAATCTCAATTAGGTAGGTATAAATCTAACATCTAATTTATATTTTGCCATCACAGGTAATCGACGCTCGGGAATTGAATGCAGTAGCAGATACCATTTTGAAGAAGAGAAAGAAACCACTACCTGTGGGCAGTATCAAAAGTTGTTTGGGCCACTGTGAAGGTAAGATTTTGTTGTTGTCGGGTCCACCTAAAAGTACAGGGAGGTTTTTCACTTTCGGTTGATAGGGACAAATATTTCAAAATTAAAATTTCTCATCGTAATACCTAATAGTTTGCTATGCAATAAGGGATTTCGGATTTGTGACTTGTTTGCAGTTTTTATCGATGTTCGTTAACACATATTGAAGAATTTGAAGTACATTACAGCATAATTTTGGTTTATTATTTCTAATAATGAACCTTTGCAATCGACCAAGAAAAATATTTCTTTGACCCCCCCTCTGAAAATTTTCTACGCGTTTAAGACGCGTAGAATCCAAAGCCGAATTTAAAAAAACCGTCCGTCCTCCGTCCTCAGCTTTTCTCTGAAACGACTGGACAAAACTTTATGAAACTTGCGTTAAAATCGCATTGGGGCCTAAATGATCCTAAAAGCTCGGAATCAGTATTCATCAACCCTAAAGCGTAGAATTAAAGGGCTAAACATTTAAAAATCGAAATCGCGAAAACATTCTAGGTAACAGTAATGATCGGAAGCCTCAGAAATTAACAATATTTTATTGTTGTGGGTCAGTGAACTCGAATATCTGGAGAGTGAGGAACACCTACCCTAATCTGACTCGTAACATTCCGAAGTCCTCGGGAGATAGTGTTTAAAGTGGAGTCAACAATCCGTTAATTTCATATCAGTGTTCACAATTCTCATTTTCTATTCCACCTTGTTTGGAGGCATTGGAGGTTTTCCCCTCGCTTAAATATTCATCTTTGAGGACGCAACGGGAGATAATCGAATCAAATATTCAAAATATTTGTTTTCTAATGTACCTACCTATATTAGATTTAACAGAAAAATTAAATTAAAAAATAAAATAAAATAGAATAAAAAAATAAAAATAAAATAAACAAAGAAAAAGCTACAGGTAAGCTTTTAGCTCATTCAACCGCGGACTTCCGCCTTAAATTTTGGGGCTAATCAAATCCTAATGCCAGTAGGAATTATTCCTCGAAGAATAAGTTGCAGGGCTGAGCAGACTGATCCAATTTTTCATCATATTGTTAGCGATTTAAAAAAAAAAGAAAATCAAGCTATTTCAGAGATATCTGATGCAGGATACTTCGGGGCTTCGCCAAAAAGTTGGTATCAATGTGAACTCCGATGAATTTACATAAGACAGGATTCCAAAAAAATATCAATATTTACAAAAGAAAGAACGAGATCAAGGGCCAGCCTTAATGCTTTAGGCACACACAAAATGTTGTAATATGTGTTTCTCAGTCCTAGTAATCCCTGAAAATTGCGAAAAACTTAGAAAATGGTGGAGTGGTACAATACATTATTATCATCAGGATTGTTCAATAAGATGATATGTTCACACATCATGCTATTCACCTTTTTTTTCTTTTTTTTTAATCAACTCTACATACAAATGCCCTCACTGAGAAAAAATTAAATCAAGTTTTACATAGATTTTACAAATGATGTAGGTAACTATCTTGCATAGGTGAATTGAAAATCTAAAAAAATCTATTATTTTAAATACTGATTATCCAGTAAGGTCGAATCACAAATGACACCAGACAAAAAAAAAAAACAACATTGATTTAAACATCAATTTTCCATTCAATATTAGCCATAATTTTGTAACGGTTTGTCACATCGGCTAGGAAATAATTTCATTCGATTCAGGAGGCTGAAAAACATAGAAAACCACACCAAACAAGATATACCTGAAGTAAAGATGACATTTTTTTCTCGAAAAATCGTGTTGATTTGAAAACGGCCGAGCCTATTGGCTTGTGATTGGTTCCATTCGATTCCCAAGGTCAATTCGATTCAGAATCGATCGATTCGATTCGGATCGATTTCAATTCCCAACATAAAGAAAGGCGGTTTCCGCGGAATATGGTTGCCCTTGGATTTTTGGCCAGGAAATCAGGCTATCTGGACCACTGTGTGCCGGCTTACGCGCTTGTCTATCGGATCAACGGTGGAAAGTATGCCGAAAACGAAAGGAACAACATTTTTGAATAAAATACCACAAGGTGAATTTCCGGGAGGAATGTTTTAGAAATTAGATTCTCGGCAGTTCTATGGCATAGCAGATCCTTAATACAGGGAATTTTAGGAAATTGGGGATACAAAATACTTAAAATTTGAAGGCTTCAAATAACATTTTATGACTTTGAGAGGAATTTTAAATTCAAAAGACCAGGATAAACGGGTAGGAAGATCGCGCTGAGGATCGGAGCTGAGGTTACCCCCACCCGGCAGGCGGGGGCCGCGACGTCATCGTGCAAATAAATTTCAAGATCCGATAGGTATTTACGTTGGTCAGGAATCATATAGCACATTTTAGGAAAGCACGCACTAAGATCTCGCTCCGAAAATTTCCCACTAGGTTACTTTTACTCTTTTTAAGGGGGTGAGCAATGACTAGACCAATTACGCATAAGTAAAAATTGACCCCCCCCCCCCCCTCAACAAGGCTCTGGATCCGCCCCTGGTCTATGCATCGTCTAGTACCTACTGCTTACAATTAAGTCAATAGTATACCTGCCTACACTCTAGTGCACATGTGGGCAACAGCCGGCCCGCTGTAAGATTTGATCCAGCCCGCAAGACATTTCGAAAAACCCAATTAAAAAAAAAATAAAAAAAAAAAAAAAAAATACACTACCTACTTACTCATACTCATGGAATCAAGCGAACGATCAAGCCGAGTGACTGATCGTCAAAGAGTGAGGCGGCAAACATCAAAGCCGTTGATGTTTGCCGCCTCACTGGCGGCGGAACAAGAGATTTTTCTACACTAGACGGTTCTAGATCATTCCTTCATTTTGCCTATATAAGCGGGTGGATGGCCCGAACTTTAGTTCAGTTCTATTTGAGCTACGGAGGTGATAAGTTCGACATGCGATATCCTAGCGAACTGCTAGTGCCGTCAATTTGCTTTGTGACTTTGTGTGCATCTTGAGTGCTTACTAATTATATTTTCTTATTAAGTTTATCGAAAGATAAGTAAACGAAAATTATGTCTGGTGGAAAGAAACGAAAAGTAGATGCAGAGGGTCGCCAGTTTCAAGAAAAATGGTAGAATCCTTCTTTATCTTGCACAATGGTAAGCCTATTTGTTTGATGAGTAATGAATCCATTTCAGTGATGAAAGAATTCAATATAAAGAGGCATTACTCATTTAAGCATCCTATGCTGTACTCACTGACAGGATAAATAAGAAAAGACAAAATCCAGAAACTTTACAAATTTGGAAAAACAGCAGCAAATATTTCATAAACGAAGAACAACTTGATAATGTCGTGAAAGTTAGTTTTATGGTTAGTTCGAAATTGGCTAAGTCATTAAAACCATTTGCCGAAGGGGAATTTATCAAGGAGTGTATGTTAGAAGTTTGTCCTGAAAATAAAAATGAATTTGAAAAAATTAGTTTGTCAGGACGAACAGTTGTACGATGTATAGAAATGATGGCTTATGATATAAAAACAACATTGACTGGCCGTAGGGCTGGTTTTGAATCATTTTCCATGATTCCACGAGAGCACCGATTTTGTCTGACACAGCCCAACTGGCTATATTTATTCGAGGTGTTGATAAAGAGTTCACTATTACTCAGGAATTGCTTGTTTTACAACCGCTAAAAGGAACCTCTAGAGGAGAGGACATTTTTAAATGAAGTTCAAAAGATATTCACAAATTTCGGCTTGACCTTCTATGGTCGGCTTACGTAAAGGTTTCATCGGAATTTTGAATGAAAAAGCAACTGAATTAAATGTGCCAAAAGATGATCTGATAGTCCTCCA
The DNA here is from genome assembly GCA_030762985.1 of Adelphocoris suturalis. NCBI lineage: Eukaryota > Metazoa > Arthropoda > Insecta > Hemiptera > Miridae > Adelphocoris > Adelphocoris suturalis. Next base: position 101,510,432 of record CM061040.1, read on the forward strand.
TTGCATTATTCACCAACAGAACTTGTGTTCTAAGTCCATTCGACTCCAGAATGTTATGAATGTCGTAGTAAATACCATCAATTTTATTCAATCCCGAGGGCTTAACCATCGTCAGTTCAAGGCGTTTTTGGATGAAATATCAGCAGAATATGACGACGTAACATATTATTGTGAAGTCAGATGGCTAAGCAAAGTGAAAATGCTGAAACAGTTTTACGAGCTTAGAAATGAGATAGCAGACTTTATGCAAATAACAGATAAACCACTACCTATCTGAATTGAGTGATCCAAAATGGATAAATGACTTAGCATTTCTGGACGACCTTACAGGCCATTTGAATGATTTAAAATTGAAACTTCAAAAACAAGGACAGTTAGTAAATAATTCGTACATCCATTTGAAAGCGTTTCAGAACAAAATCCGCTTGTGGGATGCACATATATGCTGTCTGGTAACAGTTTCCCATTTCACCACGCTCTCTGCGTATGAAAATATTGCTTATGCACAATATGCTGAAGAAATCAAGTTTCTGTCGGAGTAATTTCCAATCAGATTTTCAAAAACATGGAAGACCGTTTCAATTTATTTGCTACTCCAACAAAAATTACCTAATGTACAAAATGCTCCAATACACTTGCAAATGGAGTTGATCGAGATTTAAAAAAACTCACTCCTAAAATCTAAATTTGAAGACGTGGAGTTGTGCGATTTTTACAAAAAAATACCTCGAAGAAGACCATTTTCCGCAGCTTTGAAAATTTGCAAAAAGATTGATTTGTGCGTTTGGCAGTACTTATAAATGCGAACAGTTCTTTTCATTGATGAAAGTTAATTAATAAAAACATCGTACAAGGCTGACTGACGATAATTTGGAAAATTCTTTACGTCTTTGTATCAGTGGAATTAACCCAAACATCGATGAATTAGCTTCCCAAATTCAAGCTCAAGTGTCTCATAAATTTCGCGTCGCTATTTAACTTTCGTAGTTTTTAACAATTCCAAATTTAACGATTTATTTATAATGCTGTACATATTTTTTTCGTTTCATTTTGTTATTTTAATAAGTTTTATTATAATAACATTGTCGTACTATTTCATTTCTTATATCTATCGCTAAAAATTATGAACACTACTTTAAAATGCACTACTTTTAAACGCGGCCCGCTAACGTATTTGCACACTAAAGTTTGGCCCACAACTTGTCAAATGTTGCCCATACCTCCTCTAGTGCCTTCTTTTCACAAGATTAGTTCAATATAGTTACTTAGCAACATTAGTTTATAACTTAGCGTATAAATCAGCTTTCCTTGACAGTACAGTTTGTAACGGGCTAAAAATATTTGATACCTCGACAGGAGTTCGAACTCGCGTCGTCACAACTACGAGAAATTATTATTAATTTCCCGGAGTTGCGACACTCTAACGATCAGAGCTATGAGGCCAGGGTGACCAAACCTCTTCGACTGTGAGAGTTATTTTCCTGGAGCGTAACATTTCCCCGGAGTCAAATACCAGCCGTCTCGGCTGGTTTGGGGTCGGACGAATGACGAAGTGTAACTGCAGGCCGCTGGCTCAGCAGATGCTCGCTGGAACAAGTCAGCAGTCGAGCGAGGTCATTGTCACGGTGTGTTTTGACTCAAGTGAGTGAGGAAATGAAAGGCATAACAACAGGAAATGTGATGTTTACAGTCTTTTGGCTCGAGAGGGATTTAATTAATTATTGTTTCGTATGATTTCGGGTCCTATTTCGGCTGCGCCACTGTAACGGGCTAAAAATATTTGATACCTCGACAGGAGTTCGAACTCGCATCGTCACAACTACGAGAAATTATTATTAATTTCCCGGAGTTGCAACGCTCTAACGACCAGAGCTAAGAGGCCAGGGTGACCAAACCTCTTCGACTGTGAGAGTTATTTTCCTGGAGCGTAACAAGTGGCTTAGGGATCATGAGATTTTGTAATAAATTGAGAGCATTCCAAAAAGTGGCAAACGATTTTTCTGCAATGAAAACTACCTAAGGTAGTTACACTTCGCTAGTAACGCAATGGTTGTACGAAAAAAATCAATAGAAATGGAGAAAAAAAACCGTTGCATTCTATAATACAAATTTTCGCACTCACGTAGGCCAGCCAATAAACACGTCCATGTCAAAAAGAAAGATGGGAGCACTAGATTTTGTATGGATTATTGGCGACTCAATGAGGTTTCCAAGAAGGATTCCCACCCGCTTCCAAAGATTGATGAGTTGATTAGTTCATTGGGTGAAAGTTCGTGTTTCTCGACACTGGACCTCCAATGTGGATACTAGCAAGTGCCTGTGACAGATTCCGACAAGGAAAAGACTGCCTTTTGCACCCCATGGGGCCTCTGGCAATTTAAAGTAATGCCATTTTGCTTGTGCAATGCTCCGGCCACTTTTCAACGGACAATGATGCTGTTCCATTCCCAGATTCGCATGGGGAGAGTGAAGGTGAATTTGGACGATGTCCTTCTTGATACTCACTCATTTGACGATCATGTGGCCTTGGCACCATCAGAATTTTGAGGTTCTTCGAGAAACTAAAGTTGAGCTAAACCCCAATAAGTGTCAGTTGTTCAGAAGAAAAGTTTCGTACCTACCTTGGGTATACAATTTCTAAGGATGGTTTTGCAGCTGATCATGCCAAGGCTGACAAAGTTAAAAACTGGCCAGACCCTGTTGATCAGCGGAATTCAAAATCGTTTTGAATTTCAATCTTATTTAGCGGATTTTCGAAGAAAATGAGACTATTGTAATGGCGCCAAAAATTTTAAAATCAAAATTTTCTTCATTGAAATATGTTTTGATACAACCTGAAACAAAGCTATTATGAACCACAAGTGCCGGAGTGAAACCAATTCTTGTATTGTGGGGTAAGGTGGGGGAATGGCATCCTGTGGGTAATGGCATCCTTCAAGCTATGAAGAAAACTCTTCACTCTATATTGGTTCTAACTGGACCTGAACTCTCTTGGTGATCCGTGGAACTAATTTTAACAACTGTTATAACATCTGTTCAAACAAATGCAGCTCATTTCCAGCTTTGAAAGTTTACAGTGGACGTGTTATAATTTTTGCTTCGTCGTTTTTTTGAGGTAAGTGACTTATTTTCCTGTATTTTCAATGTTTTTTGATTGGTTACGGTAGCCTAGCTCTCTACTTTTCAATTTATTCTTGATTTTCCAAAATCGCTTCAGAAATGAAGTTTCAGCGTTCATTTTCACGAAATGCGAACCACGGGGGTAATGACATCTTTTTGTTGGGGGGAATGGCAGCCATGTCGTTGAGTGGATGGCAACCCCCCACGATTTTTCTCTAGATTTTCGAAAAGAAAAGGAGTTTACCATTGATAAATATTATTAATTTCAAGGTTCTAACTTGTAATTTAACTTTTTCAGATGCCAAGAAATAGACAGAGGACAACTATGAAGGCTGCGTGGACGGGGGAGCAGCTGATAATGGCATGTGATGCCATAAACACCGGCAGGATGAACGTCCGTCAGGCGAGTGAGGCGTACAAAATACCTCTCCCAACGCTTAAAGAACGGAGAAAAACAGGTAACATGGGGGGACCGAAACTAGGTACCAAGCCCACATTCTCTGAAGCAGAAGAAAAAGAAATTTGCGAAAGGGTTATGAAACTTTCTAACATATTCTATGGAATTACACCTAACGAACTTCGCCAGACTGTTTTCAAATATGCCCAAACCAACCAAATATCACATCGGTTCAATTTGCACAATTCTGAAGCTGGCAGGGATTGGTTGAAAGGGTTTTTACGAAGAAACCCAACTATCACTATCCGTAAACCTGAGGCCACGTCTACGAATAGAATCACGGCTTTCAATCGCTTAGAAATTGAACGATTCTACTCAAATCTTGAACGTGCCACGGAAAAGTTTATTTTTCAACCGAATAATATATATAATATGGACGAAACCGGCATTTCTACTGTCCAAGATCCAGGCAAAATATTATGTGCAAAAGGGAAAAGGAGAGTCGGCTCTGTCACAAGTTGGGAAAGGGGGAAAAATGTGACAGTAGTATGCGCTATGAGCGCCTCAGGCTCATACATACCACCAATGTTTATTTTTCCTAGAAAAAGGATGTCACCTGCTCTCTCGAAAGACGGTCCCCCAGGATCGTCATACGATGTCTCAGACAATGGATGGATCACACAGGAGCTCTTTTTGAAATATCTTGACCATTTTAAATTGCATTCGAAGGCGAGTAGTGAAAATCCTGTGCTCCTCGTCCTGGACAACCATTTTAGCCACACAACCTTGGAAGCATATGAGAAGAGTCGAGCAAACGGAATTTGCATGGTTTCGCTTCCCCCTCACACGTCCCATAGAACACAGCCTCTCGACGTCTCATTTTTTGGACCCTTGAAAAAAGCATTTCGGAATGAATGTGACAGATTCATGAAGAGTCATTGTCTTCAAAAAATAACCCCCTACGATTTAGCTGGGCTATTTAATTCAGCCTATTCGAGGGTAGCAACTGTGGGAAACGCAGTTTCTGGGTTTCGCAGTGCCGGGATCTACCCACTGAATCCACATATTTTTACAGAAGATGATTTCATGGCTGCTGATCTTCTCAACCACAGCCAACAGCCACTAGTTTGTATTATGGATTCATCCCCAACTTCCGCGACTCATGATTCTCCAACTGATTCGAGTCTAATTGAATCTCTATTACCCCTTCCTGTACCAAAAACTCCTACAACTAAAGGGCAGAGGATGAAACAACATTCTGAAATTTTGACAGCAACCCCTCGAAAAATTGAGCTGTTGGAAAAACTGAAGAAAAAACAAGAAAATAAACCCAAACCCAAAACAGTAGTGAAGCGGAAAATTTATTTCGATGCTATTGGCGTTGCCACTGATCCTGGAGAAGGAACCTCGACGGGAATGAAGAGAAAGATGATGAAAACGAAAGCAGTTCTCAAGAAACCTGTGAAGGTTGAGAAGAAGAAAAAAAAGAAGATGGTGATGCGGGATGATTCCGAAGATGACAGTGATACCGACTATGGCTTGAACGATGAGGATTTGTGCAGTGACGACGAACTAGACGATATTCTAGGATTAGAGGTTGGAGAGTTTCATTGTTTCATTTGCAGAGAGAACGATACAGAAAATGCTCTGATGTGGAAATGCAAAGGGTGTGAACAATATGCACACCATTCTTGCAGTGAAGGGAGACCGACAGACAGCCTTTGTGAACTCTGCAAGAAGTTCTCGTAGGGTTCACATAGGGGGTTGTGATTTTTATTAACCTCTGCATTTTAAAACCTATTAATATTTTCGTTCAACTCCTACTTTTTTTAAATTTACTACACAGTAATTTATTTATCCTATATTATAGCTACCTACTTGCTCAATAAAATTTATTGTAGAATGATTGTTATATTTGCAAATGAGAAATTTCGAGACGAATACTTGAGAATCCAGCAGATGGGATTACCCCAATGGTGGGGTAATGCCATCCAAAGCACTTTTTCGTTTTAACAAGGAATAGCTTCCCTACACTCACTAAAATTTATAAAAATGAGTATGAGTTATAAAATTTAATAACATTTGTTACAAAATGAGACGATTTCCACATCTCTAAGATTATTCTGCACCGTTCTATGGTACTTTAAAGTTAAGGGTATGCCATTCCCCCGCCCTACATTATTAGCTTGATGTTTTTTTTTAATACATTCTTTATTTTGTTGACAAATAAGGGGCTATTTTCATTTTACTAGTGATTAAACTTTATCACATTTCCTTTCTTTCCATTTGCCAATCTCAATGTTTTTTGAACGCATAAACCAGATATGAAACCAAACTAAATTAAAATACAATTTTATTATATAAAATACGTCTTAATTCCTAAAAGTTTCCAGCATTAATTACTCGACAAAAAAGTTGTGAACCTATTGGAATGTGAGATCTACCCAAAAAACCGCGGCTTTTATTACCTGGGTCATTCTCAAAGAAACCTAAAATCGCTGCCCAGAAGACTTGGCGAATTCCCTATTGCATTTTGGTTCTTTAAAAAAATTCTATGATAAAAAAGACAGTTTCCATCCATATCGACTGGAAATTTTACGATAGTTCTTTTTTCCATTAAGAATGCATGAAATAGTGATTTTTTCATTCACTCGCCATGTTTAAACTGGAAACTTCACACTTCAACATTCACTATTTTGCAATAGACGTTGATACTGCTGTTTGAAAATTGTACATATATTTTGGTGATACCTCTAGATTCTAAAATGGCATGGTTCAAATTTTTGACTTGTTTTTTCGATCACAGTGATTCATCAATGTTGGGTTCAGGAGTTTTGATTCATTCATTCACCTTGGTACATTTTATCGCGAGTGGTGGAAAGGGTGCAACTTGCGAAAAAAACCGATAGGATGAAGGAGTGTCTTATCACTTGATCATTCACTTTATTTGGAAATGCTAATCGGTTGCTTGGGTGCCGCCGAGGTAGCAAAGTATGCTGCAAATCGTTCGCGTTTTTATTGCACTTCCTTTACTCACCCTCATCTAAAACCTTAGAAATATCGATTATTTTTTCTTGTGCTGCTACTAGGCGTGCCATGAAATCCTTTAACGCTCTACACTTCTCTTATCTTGATAAAGTGACCGATCTGCGAAAAAAAAAGAAAAAAAAAAAAAATCATGTATTCTTCATTCACTCATGAAAGATTCACTCACCTCAATAGCGGCGAATGAATGAAAACTGAAACGAATGAATGAAAATGTGGCTTCTTATTCTGTATTTTATATAATTTTCCTTTGGAAAGCATTAGGTTGATGGGTGTTTTTTTTTTTTTTTTTTTTTTTTTTTTTTTTTTTTTTTTTTTTTTTTTTTTTTTTTTTTTTGACTCGTAATATGGGTTTGTTGCTTAAATAGGAATTTGCCCTCTACGATTTATATTATTTGGGAGGTCGTGTTACTCATGAAAGTATTTTTACTTTTATTAATATTACCTATTATTTATGTTATTATTATCACTTTTTATTGTATTTTTATTTTTTTTTTTTTTTGTAACTTCAAAATCAATTTTTTCTACGCATAGTAGGTACCAATGATTTTGCACTCACCCACTCTTTTGGTTTATTATTTCCAATAATAAGCCTATGTGATCGTATAGCAAAAAATGTTTATAACCCCCCCTCAAACTTTGTCACTTTACGTTTCAAGGTGCGTAGAATCCAAATTTGAAATGTCCGTCCGCCCTCCGGCCATAAAAGGCCTAAGAATTGACTTTAAAAAACCGTTCTTTCGCACATAGACTCCGTTAGGGGTCTAGTAGTCTAGTTGGTCCTAACGTTTAACCATCCCGATCGCTTTACTCGCATAGATGCTTTGGGCCAAAATCGGGCGAAAAAGTGTCTTTTTCGAGACTCTGAGTGTTAGACTTACGCACGCGCCCACACCTAGCACGCTTGGCAGGGGGTCACGGTGGGTGGTGAGGGGGGTGAGCGAGGGGTGGAGTGAGAGGAGGCGCCGCGGCACCTTGTGGTGGCTGCGGTGACCAGGGGTGTAGCAGAGGGGTGTAGGGGAATGGATATTACTTTTACGTGTTATACCCATATAATACGCCGCGCCAACCTGAGGGGGGTACGGCAAGGGGCATAGTGGAAGGGAACCTAGGGAGTAGCAGAAAGGCGTCCGGTGCGTATCGGAACGGATATAATATATATTTTATATTATATTTTATTACTTTTACCCCATATAACATTTAACCTACCTTGAACACATTAGTATATTCAGCATATTATATTATATCATACTATAGTATGTTACAAAAATAATTGATCCAGCCCATCTAAAATCCTTCGATCTTCTTCTTCCCAAAATCTTCTCAGATAGTTCGAAGCAAATCGTTTTTAAATTAAAATTGCATTACATGGGCAGGTTGGAGTCTGAACCCTCTGGATGAATAGCTGTTTACTTATATTTCTGCCATAGGTAAGTGGGGTGTCGTCACTCAAGTAATTTCGGACGCAGAATCGACTGGGATAGGTTCCAGATGCTTTTGGAATCCAGTGTACCTACGGTTTTAGTTTGATTCCTATAGAAATTAGCTCCGTGGATTGAATGAGACCACTCGGGTGGCTGTACGATCATCCATTTGCTCCCCATCGGGAGCGCAGCCTGTAACGCGAGAACAGAGGTGGATACTAGAAAAGAGACTGGCGAAAGCCCCAGAGCATGCTGGTTACTATAGCTGGCTATCTGATTCAGAAATAATAAACCATTATGTAATAATTTGCAGCGTTTTTCTTTTCTTTGTTGTGAAGATCTAAAGCAACTGAAGGCTGAAATTAACGGGCTTAAATTCATTTTAGATGTAAATTAGTTTTGTTCCAAAAAACATAGCTTAGTTAAACATACCCGCTTTGCTACGAAAAGTTGGTTAAGAAAAAAAATCAATGTCATTGTATTGTCGAATGAAAAAAAATTTCAGGATCTCCGATTTTTCATTTTGTAACTAATAAATGGTTGTGACTCAATATGACTTTGGTCCATTCAATGTTCAAAAATACGGGAAAGGTTTTCACAAAACAATCTGTATTTCAGCTCCGTGAGTTGATTAGGAAAGAAATAAAACTCGGGGGTCTCTCTACTGACTCAATGTGTTTCCTTACCTTGCGTATTTTAGGTGTTCCGAAGACGCTCAATCTCAAAGTTCAGCACTCCAGGTCAATTAGGAAATAAAATATCCTTAGGAGTCCCTCAGCTCATCAGTCCGTCTCGATTGTTTGCATTCTACATGTCCCAAAGGGGCTCTATTTCAATGTTCTGGACCTTAGGTCTATTAGGAAAGAAATTAGCCTAAGGAGTCCTTCAGCTGTCAATCACTTCGGTACTTTATATGTGAATTCTAAATATCCCAAAGGAGCTCCAATACAAATTTCGTTTAGGAAAGAAAAAGCATTAGAAAACCAAACAAAACAAAACGTAACAACTTATTGTCATGACATGCGGTCGTTTTTACTTGGAAACTATTCTCTGATCGCTTAACTATCTCACACCACTTCTACTTCCCTCACATCCCATATCCAACCTCCCATTTTTACATCATAACCCATTTGTTAAAATTTTGTAGTTTAAATTTGTAATTTTGTTAAGCACTTTACTTTCATTTTTCGTTCGTACGGTTGTCATTCGACAACAGTTTTGGTATCTGGGTACTATCTACATACTACAGCTAAAACTTGTTTGGCCTTACAAAATTTCTCTAAAATTTGCCAGAATTCTTGGAGATTCGAGGTTTTACTATCATGGCACCAAAAAGAAAGAAAGTCAAAGAAGATTTGAAATTAACCAAAAAGCTGAGAGACAAACATTGCTAAGAAAAAATTAAGAGTGACCTAGTTAAATCAAAGGAACGAAAATTGAGAGAACAGCAAATATAAACCACGAGAGGTGAATGGGGGAAAGCGAAAAGCATAAAAACTGGGAAATAAAAGCCCTTACCTTACCGTTTTCATTCACTCACATCAATATTCATTCACTCACCAACCGATTTTCTTTAATATTTTTTTGAATGACTCATGAAGTGTTATTCATAGCTGGTACGTATTACAAAATGTTTAGTTTCATTCAAGGATGCCTTCTTTTTTTTCTCGAATTCGCACCTGGGAATTTTGAAATTCAAAAACTTCAAATTGAGGTTTCTGTGAGAATAACCCACCTAACAACTTTAAATATTTTGACCGAATTTACATGATTTATTTTCTATTGATAAATTTAATATCTAATACGTTCCTGATCTCGAAAATAATCTTTGGATAAGTAAATGTCGTTAAAAATACAAAAAATTAGTTAAAAACGGTTGAAAACTGCGTAAAATGATCAACGTTGGAGAATTAGTGTGATCGCACCAGACTTTTTTTTTTTTTTTTTTTTTTTTTGAATTTGTTGTTCTTTGATTGTCCTTTGATCTAATGAATGATTAAATTTATTGTAGGTTTAATATAAAACGTTTATCACCGACCAACCAAAAGGAATTATTGGTTTCGATCGGATCAAGGTGTTTTTTAGTAAGTAATAATTGCGTGTGGACGAAAACAATCGCTCCCGGTCAGACATTGAAGTAACTCTTGATTCTCAGCCAGGTTGAAAGGGTTAAACAAAGTGCTATTCTATCAAAAACTGATTTCCTGATATCATTGGTTATTTCAAGACTATTTTTATCGATATGCATACGATGTTAAAATCTAGGATTTTGTTCTTAGATGTGTGAAACGGATTTGTAGGGTGTCACTGCAAACTCCTTCCACCCCCCTCCCCTTCGTTTAATTTTGAAGCCATCTAGATAGCTATTTTTCTTTAAAAATCCGATAAAAATGTCGTATATATTGTTCATAAATGAGTGGTTGTACGCAAGATAATTTAAAACTCCACAGGAGTCAGGATGGCTTCGTACCTTGTCATTCTTACCCAGCAGTCCAAAAAAAGGCTCCAATTCAAAAGTCAGCAATCAAGTTTCAACTTGTACCTAAATAATTGGTCAACCAAGCATCCTCGTTTTCTACTCAATATAACCCTAGTTACGTTAAAACTTTTCCCAACCATGATTGCTGCATTCAATAAGGGGTTATTTGAAGATCTATCTTTACGAATAAAAACTGCTCGGCTCAACCCACCAAAATCGTTTTGGTTTCGTTGAATTTGTAAATCAAAAGTTATTTATGTGTGAATCCACCCCATCCACATTTGACTAGAAAAGTTCAACGCATGTCACAATATTACAATATTGCAATACGCAAGTTACAATATTGTTTATCCTGGCTGTCGTTAGGGGGAGCCGTTAAATTCCAGCCGTTAAAGTCTTTAAATTTTAAATTTAAAGTCGTTAGGGAAAGCTGAGTTTTGATAAAGGAGTAAGTCTATCTAGAAGATTGTCATATAGACTAAAACCAACCCTGGGAGCTGATAATTTCGGAAAAAAACGCATTAAAATCCTGTGACCCGTTTGGCCAGCCATATGGGAGAAACAAAACAAGATTCTCGTTTTATAATTGAATTATTTGAGGGGTATTACTCAAATCAAGTTCATCAACGATTTTTCCTTGAAAATGAATCTATTGCAATGGCAACAAAAATTTTAAAATACATATTTTCTGAATTTTTCTTGATTGAAATCTGTTTGAGGCATTCTGAAAAGAATCCTAGAGTTTAATTTCTTGATATGTAGGTGAATACATGTGTGATAACTCCCCTTAAGATTGAGATTTTTGAGATTCAGTTCATGCGCTAAAAAACCAAGCATCCCAAGTTAAAGGAGGATTTCGTAGGTCAGCACTAAGATCAAACTAACATTAAAAAATTACTAAAAACTGCTGTAAGTAGTTAATTTTGTACTTTCAGCAGGATTTTAGTCAAATGAAGTACATCAACGATGAACCAGGTAGAACTCAAGATACAAAAAATTATGCTGAGAAAAGTGATTTAAATGTCATTAATATTTGCTTCAAGAAGAAAAAAAGCGGACCTTTTGTTCGTGATATAGATAATATCAATTATTACCTAAATACAACCAAAACCTTCAAATGTTTTTCTGAAGAGGGGCATTAGCGTAAGCGCTCGGATGAATAGGTAAATTACAATGAGGAAGTCCTGTTATTACATATTATTATTCCAACAACATATTATTTGTGATATTTCCCCCAACAATTCACAGCGTTCATTTTAATATCAACATATTTCCTTGAAAGGTGCTGCAGGTATGGTGGGTGCCATAAAAACTGCAATGGTGCTGGATCGTGGGATCATACCCCCAAATATTAACTATACGTCGCCAAATCCAGATGTCCCAGCTCTAGTATCTGGCAAATTTCAGGTCAGTGTTTCAATATTCTAGAATTAACCAAGTAAAACTATTGCAGAGTGTATGGGGTGTATGAATACATACCTACATCTACAGTTTACTATTAACACAGAGGAATCTGTAGGTAATTTGAAGGCTATCTTGGTGATACCTACCAATCGTCCTTAGTTTATTTCGCTATTTTGTGTTTTGCCCTTCACCTCATTTTCAATAGTTAGATAGGTGATAAACCATTTTAATCCACCAAAAAAGTTAAACTTCCCTTGAAATCCGTTGACTCAAAAACATAGCAAAATATTACATAAACCTTAATTATTTTTGTAATTCGATAGCCCACCTGTGCTGATCTCCGGAAAACGAAGCATTGATGGGTATATATCTTTGGCAGGGAGAAAAACGTTAACATGAAGCTTTGAGAGAGGCAAAATCTCAACATAGGTGTTGGAAAAATGGAAAATTTTCCCAAACAGACGGGTTCTAGATTGCTTGCTACTAGATTTATATTCAACTTTAATGTATACAAATTATAGGTAGTTCTGCCATCTTTCAAAGTGCATAATATAAGTACTTTTTTTGTAGAATCAACCAACAAATGTTATATGCAAAAAACTACCGAAAGTTAGAACATTTCAAGGGGTTTTGGCTGTTGAAAGTTTCGCTTTGGGTTACAAACGTCGAAATCTCATATCCTTCTTTCGGTTACTTTTATAGTCCAAGAAAGACGCACCTTGTTCAAAAGATGCCAAGCCATAAAAATGGATGCTATCATTCAATTTGGGCCAGCCAATAGTCGGATCGCTGTCTCCTTGTGCAGTATATTCATTCTCTCACTCTTTTTGTCTGCGTTTGGAAGTGAGATGCTTCTTCAATGGTTTTGTCGATTTACAACCGTACGGTTAAGTGAAATGGACATATCACCGAGACTGAAAACATATTCCAAAAGTGGAAATCATATTATATTTAATTTATACCTTTAAATGGAAATGCCATCAATGTTTATAAGGATTTTATAGCGCTCTTCATAAGCTAAACTCTGCATTAGTAAGAAGTATAGGTACGTAACGCAAATGTAATTTTATAATACAATTCCAAGAGAATGAAACTCAAGATAGAATGGATATAGTTTCACAAAATGTAATTAGAAAGGGATAATTATTACATACTTCGAACTGGTCTCGTGTTCGTAAAGCTCTGCAATAGTAGCCAAAGACATGAAAACCATGAAATAATTTTTTACCATACTCTAGACCACATCCGATTTACAAAAAAATATATGATAAAGCACTAAAAAAAAAAAAAAATCTATTTTCATAATTAAAATCGAAGTTAAAAATCAAGAAAGGGGGAAGGAGCTGAGAATGCTCCATGATTGGCTAACTACCCACTGTGTGGCGTCACGATTTCGTAACCCAGATTGAGTATGGTCATTTTAACTCTCAAACCAACTGTCAGTAAACCTACCAAAAATTCATAGCTACTACTGTTGGTATTAATTCCCTATTTCTGCATTTTTTTTTCTTTGCGTAGACAGAATGCTTTACTGTTTTTCGCTAGGTTGTCTAACCTGTGTACGTGTAAACGCAGACTAAAAGAGTGAGAGAATGAATATACTGTACAAGGAGACTGCGATCCGACTATTGGCTTGGCCCAAAATTGAATGATAGCATCCAGTTTTGTGGCTTGGTATCTTTTGAACAAGGTAGGAGACCTGGTGTGGCTTTATTATCCTCATCCCTATGTTGGTCGCTCTCCGAAACTTCAGCTTCCATGGATTGGTCCATTCAGTGTTGAAGCGAACCTCGGGTGTAGTTTTGAGGATTGTGAGGCCTAAAAACAGGAGGATGGTTGTGCATATTGACCGGTTGCGATGCTATTCAACGAATCTAGATGTGGGTAAAAAAGGACAGCAGCTGCTAAAAGACGGAAGAGAGTAATGTTGGGTCTCTTCAGTTATTGAATTGTTTGGTTGTCTCTTGGATGAGAGAGAGAAATACACAACTGGCGCGTACTTGAGGACTACTCTGCAGTGACCACCAATAAATCCTATCCCAGATTGGCGAAGAAATATTCAGGCAAGGAATTGTCCCACTCCCTCGCTGGAATGTAGAGCAGTTACATGCACACCTACCAACATCCAGCTGCAACGATCGATACCATTATCCACTTGGGAAAAAGAGGCGTTGATAGAATAAAACAGGATCGAACTGGGGGAGCCATGGCAATGCTGCTTTTGACAGCGACAATGGGGCTGTTGGCAAATGCTTTGAATGCTCTATGCAAAAAAAAAGCAATGAAGGACCCAAAATCTGCATATTGGTAGAACCAGGAAATAACTGACCTCATCAAAATCTGTTTCAGGCATCGGAGGCTAGCACAGAGGGCCAAGAGAGGTAGGTACTTGCTGACTTTCAGCTCAAATCCGAGCTAAATAGAGTAGCAAGACGGGCCCTGAAAATAGCTACAATGAGGAGTAAGGTTCAGAAGAGGAAAGAAATGTGTGAGGATATTGAGAATGACCCAAGGGGACTAGAGTATAAGTTGGCTTCCATAGCATGCAATGGATTTACTGAAACCGATTCAAATTTGATAGAACTGTGGATGAGAAGATCCATTTCTCCCCCCATTCTTGATTGCCTGAGTTTGGATACAAGATAGAAATTCGTAGCTTATCGCTCGAAAATTCGAATCATCTAACTGGTTGATCTCGCTGGTTGATGGAATGGAGACCTTGTTCAAGTAATTATTGAAGTAATTCAAGTAATTATTTATAATTTCGTCCCAATTGTTACTTGCACTACGGCAGTTATACTGTGAGAATTTGAGAGTATGGATCATAATTTGTGATAGGGTGTAGTTAAATTAGCGTTCCTCTTTAATCGTAGTTAAAGTTCCTCACTTATTAACTCATTCATGGTTACAAAGTATTGTAGAGCCGGGTGAATACTGTCCAACACACTCGCCGTTTTTTTTATGTTATTGGACATGATGAAGAAATATCAACTAAATAAAAATGTCAAAATCAGTACCTGACTATACTTCTTACGTAAATCCGTCGATGAACGTCGTCCTTCGGTGCGAATTCTATTCAAAGTGATCGTTGCTTCTTCTTCATTCCCCACAAGGGATGCCAAAATTTCTTTTTGTAACTAACGTTCGTAACTACCGATGGAAAAGGGTTATGTAGCTCTACACATAAAACTACGCACTCCAACTCGACCGACAATACAAAGGACTTTATTACAAAATACGTATTCAGCAACTTAGGACTGAATAAAAATAGGTACTTATAACACAACGCTATAATACGGACTTTACTTTAGAGTAAATTCTTGGGAACAACCACATGCCCGAACGAACTTAAAGAAACATCATAAATTACCTGTAGAGACAGCAAAACACTACTAACAACTATTGAACATTCTCAACAGGGAACTCTTAGCATGGTGTGACCAGAAGAAATCAGTTTGGCTAATGGAATAAACCGAAACTCCTCTAGTGGAAGCCACTCATGACGTAAATTTCATTCTACGGTCTTTAGAAAAATTGGATACACTGTCTGGGGCAAAGCCCCGAAAATCATCAGAAATATCCCGTTATGACCTCTTTTTCCCGTTCCTTGCCCTTTATTTCCCGTTTCTTGCCCTTTATTTCCCTTACTTTCCCCTTCACAGTCTAACCTGAATCGACGAAATTTCTCTCTCTCTCGATATATATATATATATATATATATATATATATATATATATATATATATATATATATATATATATATAATTGGAGGTTAGGTTGACCAAACTAGACTTGAGTGGTTTTCTTTATGTTTTATTAATAATAATCCACAACGTTTCTACCCAGGGGCTGGGTCCTAATCATGTGGTGATACCTAAAACGAACAAGAAGTAGGTATAATCTAAAGAGAACAAGAAATAGGTATAATGTTAATGGCAGAAGAGTGTGATCAGAATGGGACAATCTTAGTAGTTTTACTTATCATCTAATGGCTTACATTGATTTATTTATAACTAGCCGCTCCGGCTCGCTACGCTCGCCTCCACGTCCAGCCGGGGGGCAAGCCCCCCGGACCCCCCATTAAGTTGCTCGCTTCGCTCGCCACGTGTGGCGTGTATGGAATATTGCTCGCTTCCCTCGCAAAGTCTGGCATGTAGGAATGTTGCTCGCTTCGCTCCCAAAGTCTGGCATGTAGAAAACAGTATGGCATTTAGATGTTGCTCGGTTCGCTCGCAAACGGTAGATCTCTAAGGGTAGGTTTAACTTCTGTAGGGGATGCTGCTCGCTTCGCTCGCAAACGGTAGATCTCTAAGGGTAGGTTTAACATGCTGCTCGCTTCGCTCGCTTGAGGAAGTTATACTGCCCACCCAACTTGGCAGACGTTTTTTTCAGTTGAAAAAAACCTAGTTTTTGATACATTGATTTATTTATAATTTACATTTGATATATTTATATATATATATAAATTTATATATATATTCACTATTTACCTCTAGTTTAATGATATACCTTACCTTTAATATTTTTCTGCACTTACATTGTTTCAATTTTTCAATATTTATTGTAATTCCTCAATTTTTCGTAATTTTCGAATTTTTTTATTTATTTCAATACTATATTAAACGATATCCCTAAAACATGAAAAATAGGGATGTAAATAGGAACTAAAAACTTTCCCAATCTGCCATATGCAAAAAGTTGTGTGATGTTTGTAAGAGGTTGTTTTGATGATCTGACCTGCTATCTGGTGGCCTGCCTTATCAAGCTTGATGCTCATGTAATCCTCACCAGGCTACTCCTCTTAGATGAGAAGATACTCCTTTTAGGAGTGCCATATTGAGAACTGTAACATATTCTTTCACCTAGTTGTACCATTCGAATCTTTGAAATGAAATACTTCACTCCAGATGAATAATCAAATATGTTACCTCATAGGAAATTGAAGTCAATTCCTAACTTCTCTAGGTTATATTAATTTCTTAACTGGTTATTTCAGGTGATAACTGAGCCCACTCCGGTGGACGGTTCTTTAGCGGCTTGTACTGAATTTGGAGCGGCTGCTCACTTTTCTCATCTGGTGCTAAAGAGACACGACAAAGTGAAGAAACATCGGTGCCAGAAAGGCGAACTTCCACCTGACGGACTGCCACGACTCGTCCTCATGTCTGATCGCACGGATTCCAATTTGGTAGCAAACAGGTTAAAAATCAAAATTGTGTTTCTATATACCTACATTCTAGAAATCACCATAACAATGGGTACCCTCATGAAATTTGAAATAGCTACTTTACACAATAACACATACAAAATACCTAGGATTAAACAAATTAGGTAGGTACCTGAATCCAATATATATATATATATATATTCATCAATGTATAGGTGCGCCCTTCGCCCCCCCCCCCCTCCGGTTTTTTTCGCTGTCTTCACAACCTCATTACAAGACCTCGCGGTACCTGGGCGCCTGGTATTGGGCTTTCCAGACCGCTTTAATTATACCAAGGATTCATCCCCTCTCCACAGCCCTCGGTCAGGTCAGAGTCTCATACGTACTCCATCCATAAGAATTCACCATCCAACAATTTCATCACATTCAATCTCTCGTCATATTTACTTTCCAAACAGAAAGGGGAAGTATTGTACTTTTAACAAACATCTCAGGTGAAAATTGGCACAAATTAGAATCATTAAATCCACTTCACCCTGATCCTCGAATGCATTATATATATATATATATATATTTAGTTATTTATTTATTTTAATTTTAGGCAATTGGCCAGTTTTACTTTCCAAACAGGGTGGAAAGGTGGGAAGTATTGTCACTTCCAAAGCATATCAGGGCATTGGATTCATTTCTGCCACAGATCAAATTTACTTATTGATGTACTATTTCTTAACCGTTTAGTCAATTTCACTTTCCAAACAGAGACGGAAAGTGGAAAATATTTTACTTCTAACTAACATCTCAGGTGAAAATTGGTGCAGATTAGGAAAATTAAATCCACTTCAGCCTGAGATCGAATTCATATATATAATTTCCTTTGGCTTCTGGCTAGGTTCCAAACACGGTGGAAATGTGGAAAGTATTGTCACTTCCAAAGCATCTCAGGAGTATTGGATTCGTTTCTGCCACAGATCAAATGTACTTATTAATGTAAAATAATAATAATAAGTAGTTTCCTTTTGGCCAATTTTACTTTCCAAACAGAGAGGAAAAGTGGAAAGTATTGTACTTTTAACTAACATCTCATTTGAAAATTGGTACAGATTAGAAACATTGAATCCACTTTCAGCCTGAGATCGAATTTATATATATTTTTATCGATTTTTTAAAGCCAATTTTAATGAACTTCAAGTACATATTTCAGCATAATTTTGTACATAAATTTTTAAATGTTATATTTTTTAGTTATTAACCTTGATTTGAGCTACATTTGAGCAGTTACATAACCCTCACCGACACTCAAGTCGAATTCACAAAAAAATCCATTATTTGGACCTTGAGCCCCCTATTTACGGTCTAAAACTTGATTTTCGAGAAAAGCCCCTGCTGTATTGGGATTCTGCAGCTAATATACTGCGAGAATCATGAAGCAGGTAATCGAAATCAGCATGTTCGAAAAAGGGGTTCTTGCCGTTCTTGCCCCACTGTGCGCCGGGCCCGACCGCCGCCGCCGCGTGCTCCAAATACCTGGTCAGCGTTCTTTCCATTCACACAGGTGGGCGTTACCTGGTTTTAATATTTAATATTAGGTTTATTTATTTATTATTTTTTTATTTTATTTTATTGTTATTATTATTTTTTTTATTATTATTATTTTTTTGTAAAGTCTCACGATAGATAAATTAACTAGTTAATACAAACAAACAAAAATAGTGGAAGTTGAAAATTGATCCAGCGAAAGTGGAAATAATTGGCTTACACTTTTTCATCTTCCCTCTCTCTCGCACAACTGGCGTCCTCGTGGGCATCTTCGCTTGTGTTTCTATTGGGTAGTTTGACGGAGTGATTCTAAATGAGAAGCCCGCATAACATGTAGCTGCATTCTTATAGCTAACCAATACAGATTAAACTACCCCATTCCAGCCCCTTGGAATTTTATTCAAGTTCGCCAAATTGAGTCCCTCTCTGTAGTTTGACGTGTTGGATCCTTTGCTCTGCAATATGCCGTTTATCAGAGATTGACAAAAATTCAATTTGAAATCGACATCGTCATTAAATTTTCCAAAAATCCACTAAATTGTAAAGAAAGTATCAAGAAGTGTGTGGGCAGTAAAAATTCTGCCAAGAAGGGGGGTGGGGGCAGTATAAAGTCTCATCACATGAAGACAGGGAAGATAGAACATGAAATGCCAAGGAGGGTTGGCAGTCAAAAGTCTCAAAAAAGTAGGGGGAGGGGGGGGAGAGAGAGAGAGATAGGGAAAAACTGTCAAGGAGGGTGGGCAGTATAAATTCTACCAAGAGCAAGAAGGGGATAGTACAACTGAAAAGGAGGTTGGGCCGTATAAAGCCCCCCAGGAGTAAGGCAGGAGTAAGGGTTGGCAGTCAAAAGTCGCGCAAAAGTAGGGGGAACAGTAGAAAAACTGCCAAGGAGGGCGGGCAGCATAAAGTCTCCTAAACGTAAGAAGGGGATAGTACAACCGCCAAGGAGGGTGGGCAGTATAAAGTCTCCCAAGAGTAAGGCGGAAGTGGAATGATCATACAGTATCAAGTAGGATTGTGACCAGTAGAAAGACTGCCACGAAGGGTGGGCAGTATAGCGTATCTCCAGAGTAAGAAGGGTACGACAGCTAAGGAGGGTGGACAGTATAGGGCCTCCCAGAAGCAAGGCGGAGGGGAACGAACATAGTGTATCAAGGTGGGTGGGAACATTAGAAAACCTGCCAAGGAGGGTAGGCAGTATAAAGTCACCTCTAGTGCAATTAGTACAATTTAATGTTAGTTTGTAGGTTTTTGAGTTTCAATCTAGACACTTTTCATGTAAATATTATATTGTCTCCACGTAAAAATGTTAACATCGGTGTACTGAGCGTTAATACATTAGTTCTGTGACATCTATAATATGAGGGAGCGGTTAAATAAAAATAATTCAGATTTAAGTACATTTTGCCGCCTCCAGTGGCCCCCCCATAGGAGTGCCACCTTGATATAAATATATACACACAGTACTCCTCTAATGTTTACCTAAATATTGATACCGTTTCCAAAGATATTGGTGGCGAAGGAGTGGGGGAAATGGAACAAACCTGAGAAAAAAATACAGATTTACCAACTCTCTGCCGCCCCCAGCGGTCCCCGGTTGTAGTGCCACCTTGAAATGTACGCAAAGACTCGTACAACGTTTACCCAAACATTGATACCATTTCCAGAGTTTTAGGCAGCTTAGGATTGGGGAAAATACAATAAATATGAAAATAATGGCTAATTACATTTCGCTGCCCCCAGTTTACCCAGCGACGGTCCATGTATCTCCGTTCTTATTGGTGCTATAGACCTGAACCTCGAATAACCCGAATGGTAACAATTAGTCGCTCAGGGGATGGGGGGGGGAGGGGGTTGTACTCAAATAATGCAGATTTAACTACATTTTGCCGCCCCCAGTTTCCCCCGATCGTAGTGACACCTTGAAAAGTGTACTCAGTACGCGTAGAATGTTGACCTTAATATTGATACCGTTTCAAGAGTTTTAGGCGGCGTAGGTGTAGTAGGAATAGTTTATTTAGATTTTCACCATTATCTTTGAGGCCTCTCGAATGATTAAAATTCTCTAAAATCGGTATCCGTTTTGCTCTCAAAAGTTTCGTTTACTAGATTCCACAATTTAATGAAAATTCTCAAAATTACTCCTTACCCACATTCTTCAGGGTATTTGAAGGGTAGATGAAAAACTGGAGGCCTCAGCTCACATACGTAGGTGCTTCAGAATAGTTTTAAAAAAATCTACCTTAAATTTTGCGTCTCCCCACAAGGCCTCGGAATTTGATTTAAATTCACAAAAATGCGTCCAAGCGGGTATATTGAGGTGCTGAATTCGATTGGTGGTTAAAACCGACTAGAAATCCTACAGTAAAGCTACTGCCCAGGTTTCACTTTTCAGAAACTTTTTGTTTAACAAAAAAAGTTTTTTTTCTCTTAAATCGCAATTATCTACTTCTACCTTTTAAAACCCTAGCAGAATTGTCCAAAATATGTCCCATTAGGTATTTTGAGGCCCTAAATCCCGATTTGAAATACGTTTCGCGCCAGAACTCTCCGTTCAGAAGATATTGACAATTTCGTGAAATTGAGGAAAAATTCCATAAGATGGCCTTGGAATGTAATTCATAAAAATCCTCCAAAATCGGTATCCTTAGTTTTAATGCGCTGAATCCGAATTGGAAGTTCATTTTGCTTTCGGAAGTTGCATCTACCAGATTCCAGAAATTTCATGAAAATTCAAAAAATTATTCCCTACCCACATTTTTTAGGGTAGCATTCGAAGGGTAGGTAGAAAATTTGGAGCTGAGCCCACGTAGGTGCTTTGAAGTATTTAAAAAAAAGCTACCTTAAATTTTGCGTCCCCCTGCAAAGCCCTGGAATTTGATTACAATTCACAAAAATGTGTCAAAGTAGGTAAATTGAGGCGCCAATTTCGATCGACAATTTCATGAAATTCTCCATAATTCCTCAAAATTACATTTATTTGGGTAATTTGACCGGGTGAATCTCAATTTGATGACCCCATCACAATTATATGCTCCATAGTTAGCAAAAAGATATATTAAACGTTCAATTGTATCCCCTTCCCCACGCATTGGTACCCACTGAATGGTACCCACTAGAAATGTTCAATAATATATGAAGATACCCTACCTAAAAGATAAAGAAAAATAAATTATGTGAAATTGAATTAGCCAACTAACCCGAGCAAACACCACTGCCCATGTTTCATTTCTCAATAACTTATTGTTTTAAAAATTTCTCTCTTCTCTTAAATTGCAACTATATCTTTTAAAATCCTAGCAGAATCGCCCAAAATAAGTCCCAGTAGGTATTGTGAGGCCCTGAATCCGGTTTTGAAATCCGTTTAAAGCTAAAACTCTCCGTTAATGTGATATTGACGATTCCGTGAAATTCATGAAAATTTCCTTAAAATCCCCTTGATAATTGATTAAGATTCTCCAAAATTGGTATCCACATGTTTTACAATGCGCTGAATCCGAATTTGAAGTCCATTTTGTGCCAAGATTCTCCATTCACGATATTGAAAATTTTGTGAAATTCATGAAAATATCCATAAAATGCCCCTGTCAATCCATTAAAATTCACAAAAATGGGTATCCTCGCGTTTTTTCATGCGCTGAATCCGAACTCAAGGTTCATTTTGCTCTCGGAAATTGCGTTCGCTAGATTCTACAATTTCATGAAAATTCGAAAAATTCTTCCTTACCCCATTTCTTTGAAGGTAAGAGTATATTGAAGGTACATAAAAAATTTGGAGGCCACAGCTACGTTGGTGCTTCGGAATAGTTTAAAAATGATTTTGACCAATATCTTTGAGGCCCCAGAACGGCCCCCAAGTATTCATTAAAATTCACCAAAAAGTGATCTATAGGTAAAATAAGATGCTAAACCCGAATTTGAAATCCGTTTTCTTCTACCATATTCCGGTCACGGTAAAATCACAAATTTCCACATTTTCATGAAATTTCGACAATAAAAATTTTAAAACCCTATGCAATTAGCTTTGGGAAGGGATAACTTGAGCTTGAGCCTTAGCTAAGCCCTGTACAGATCGTACAAACCCTCGGCAGATACAGCTAAGAATTCCTGTCCCCGGCCAGCCCATGAAAATTTTGATTAAAATTCACCAAAGTGTGATCTAGTAAATAAATTGAGGTGCTGAGTCCGAATTTGAAATTGGTTTTGCTCTAGGATGTTTCGTTCTCTGGCAAATGACAAAAATTCGCCAATTTCGTTAAATTCCCCAAAATTCTTCCAAATTGTGTTTCTTTGGGTAAATTGCCTGGATAATACTAAATTTGGTGCCCCCTTCACAAGTAGGTACTCCATAGTTAATTAAATCATTTATTAGGCGTTTAATTTACCCCCCCTCCCCCCACTTTCTTTTTGACCCCTGTATGGTGGTTATAACCCACTATAAATATTCAATGAGGTATAAATATAAGATGCTCCGTTCACAAGATATCGAAAATTTCCTGAAATTCATGAAAATCTCTGTAAAAATGGCCCCGGATATCAATTGAAATTCACCAAAATTGGTATGCATATGTTTTTCGATGCGCTAAATCCGAATTTGAAGTCCATTTTGCTCTCTGAAGTCGCGTTTTATAAATTCAACTATTTCATCAAAATTAGAAAAATTCGTCACTACCTATCCCATTTCTTCAGAGTATTTGAAGGGTACCTACATACAAAATGTGGAGGCCCCAGCTCTCGTAGGTGCTCTGGAATATTTTAAAAAAGATTTTGATCAATATCTTTGAGGCCCCAGAACGGCCCCCAGGTATTCATTAAAATTCACCAAACTGTGTTTCAGTAGGTAAAATATAATGCTGAAACCGAATTTGAAATCCGTTTTCTTCTACCATATTCCCTTCACGAGAAAATCAAGAATTTCCACATTTTCATGTAATTTGGGTTTGGGAGGGATAAATTAGGCGATTATATACTCTAGGTACCCTTAGAGATTAAGCTAAAGCAAGTTCCATGCTAAAAAAACCAGGTTCAAGAATGGTTCCGTAATGTCTCAAATATCCGACGGGGATAGATGTCACAGAACTAATGTATTTATCCTCAGTTTAATGATGTTAACATTTTTACGTAGAGGCAATATAATATTTACATAATAAGTTGGTGTCTAGATGGAAACTCTATTTTTATTTATTTTTATTATTTAATTAATTAAATTAATAATTTACAAACTAGTATTAAATTGTACAAATTGTACTTGGGAGACTTTATGCTTAAAGAATTGAAAACTCTAGTTGAATTCAAGATTAGAACTAACTTTATTTGTTTATAATGATCTTAACAACAAGTATGTATCTAGTAACACCATACTTCATTCACCATACTAGTTCCTTCCATACTCTAGTCACATGGTGCTTGTATGGAGTCTCTAATAATCCTACACTTTTTCCCCTCCTCATCAATGGCCGCTTTTCTTGTTCTCATTTGGTCTGTGTGCATTCTCCTGATTAGGCCCTCAAATTGTACATCGTATGAATACGGTCCATTCCTCTGCTTGACTATTCCTGGTTACCAACCATCTCCAAGTTTTCTTGACCCATACTTCTTCCCCCTCCTCAAAATTTCGGTGCTTCCTCCCTTCTGTCTATGCTTGTTCCTTCCATACTCTCAGCTCTAATTCCTTTCCAAAATTAGGTTTCAGATTTTCCAGTATTGTAGGCATCCTTCGACCTAAGAATAGTTCGACTGAGGATCTTCAGGTGGTCTTTAGATTTGAGTTTCTGTAACTAAATAAGACATTTTGGAGGGTTCACTCTTTCATGTCTTTCTTAGATGACATGACAATCTTTTTAAGGTTCATATCAATCTCTCAACCGACCCATTGCTCCTGGTATTATGGAGTTGTCTTGATGTGTCTTACTCCATTACTTTTGAAGAAACTTTCGATTTCTGTAGATGCTGGTAGTGGCCCATTATCTGGAA
Source organism: Adelphocoris suturalis (assembly GCA_030762985.1). Classification (NCBI taxonomy): domain Eukaryota; kingdom Metazoa; phylum Arthropoda; class Insecta; order Hemiptera; family Miridae; genus Adelphocoris; species Adelphocoris suturalis. The sequence continues at coordinate 101,534,977 of CM061040.1, forward strand.
CTATTTCTTTGGAAATTGTATCCCTACTGAACCATCTTCCCAATAGAAAGCTTATTGGTCCTCCAGCGAAGAAATTGTGTACCCTGAAGTACTTTTTCTGGTTTCGGGGGCACCTGCGTAGTGAGAGTCACAATAGACAATGATTTCATCAATAGCCTTTGGAGTAGTAAATGCCTACATTTATAGTCCCTATTAGGTATTTCAGAGTCCTATTAAGATTAGTAAGATCGTCATCAGTTGGCTTTTCAACTTTCCCACTGCTCATACCGACAGTATATGCCAAGTCGAGGCGAGTTTTTGTTGAGATATGGAGCAAACTGCCAACGACTTCTCTGAATGGAAATTCTGTGACTGCATTTCCGTCTTCATCAGTCACAGGCTTTACAAACGGTTTTGTGACTGGTTTAGATTATTCCTTACCATGTTTCTTGAGTACCTGTTTGGCATATTCAGACTGAGAAATTTTAACACCATTTTCCACACGTGAGACTTCCGATCCCAAAAAGGTTTTTCGATTGTTAACACCAGTCATCTCGAACTCTTGAGTCAGCTGAGCGAGTAGTTTTGCTATTATTTTACTCTTCACTGTCTGAGGCAAGGATGCCATCATGCACATGAATAGTTAAGAACAGGGTTGAGTCAGCATTCTTGGAAATGCAGGGTTCATTTTTTAGGGCTCTTAATCGACTTATATTTAGAAATTTAGAGAAACACTTATTCCAACGAAGTGGAGCTTCTTGAAGACAGTGGAGGGCTTTTTCTAATAGGCAGCTTTTATTTTTAGATCTTTCAAAACCTTCTGGCATCTCCATAAAAACTAGATTTTCCAATTTTCCATAGAGAAAAACAGTTCTAATGTCGAACTTTGTTACATGGTAATTATCCTTGGCGATCAAGTAGGTATATTAATTAGTCGTAAAGCATCTCTGCTCACAACAGGACTGAATGTTTCCTCATCGCAGCCAAGTTTTTGTTCACAGACCCGTGCGACGAGTCATGATTTTGAATTTACACGATTTTGGATTTACACGATCATGATTTTTTTGGATCTTTTACACGAAAGACCCATCTGTTCGTTAGTCCAGCTGCTTTTATATCTACAATGGTCCACGTTTTGTTTTTAGTGAGAAAATGTTTCACGTAGTCAATCGCCTGGAGCCAGTGGAGTTTTTCTTTACTTGTAAGAGCTTCTCTGAATTTCAGAAGAGCATTTTTTTTTTTTTTTTTTTTTTTCCCCAGGTCCTCCAACGAGTTCAGATGAAAGTAGAAATCTTTGAACTTCTCAGGTTCTGCCTGATCATCTGATTTCTGGTTGCCTGAACTATCTGGTTGTTCTATAGTTTCATTGTTTTCACTTTCAGAACTTGATTCAACATAATCCGTTTCATCAGCAGAACTGATATCATTCTCAACATCTACATAAAAATCAAGGTGAATGACTTTTGAGATTTTCTCTGAATTTGGATCTGATTTCTTTTAGTTAGTGAGCATTTCAGAATACGTGGTAGATCCAAAAATCTGCAAACGATAAAGATCCGGCCTTTTCCCAAACTACAACTCCGCAGGTGATGTTTATAAAGCTTTTGTTGGACTGCGGTTTTGCAAATATTTGGCAGTTTGGAGAGACCTCCTCATCGAAACCCGAATCAAAAAGCAAAGCTCTTGTGGTCATGAACGATTTTTACCTGCTCATTTGAAGTCGTTCAGCATGAGCATTTAATTCTGACGTATAGGGCGGAGTATAGTCCAATTCTATACCGTTTTGATGGCAATATTCTTGAAAATCTTTAGAAGTATACTCCCCACCATTATCTAGTTTTATTTTTTCAGCTTTAGAGTTCCATTTATTTTCAAGTTATGTAGTTTTTTTGAGTTGGTATTACTTCATGTTTGCCCATTATCTGATAAACTTCGGTTTAACGTGTGTAATCATCCATTACAGGCATATATATCTATAATTGTCCCATGTAGGAATTTCATTGGGACCTACCACCTCTGTGTGAACATTTTGAAGAACATTGATGACTCTTGATCTTTTGATAAACGATTTTCGTCAGGCTTTTACATGAAAACTGACTTTACAGGATTATTAGATCAGGTACGGTATTGGATTTGCGTTCGTTAAATTTACACCATGAGAAAGTTTTACCAGCTGCTTGAAATATTTCGGTTCTAGATGTCCAAGCTTTTGATGCCAAATAGCATCATTGTTGTTTGATGAAATTAGAGCTTCCAGTTGAGATCCCATCTGATTTCATAAAGTGAACCAGAAATTTTCGTCCCTGTGAATACAAGATTTTTTTTTTTTTTTTTTTTTTTTTTTTTTTTTGTTGAATATCAATTTTATTCCCCTCAAATATTACTGTACCATCTTTTTTAGCAATTGCATTTACTGAAAGGAGATTTTTCGGAAGTTCTGACAAATGAAGAACATTGTTTAATTTGCACTCAGGAGTCACAATTTGTCCAGCACTTAGAGAACTACCTAACAGTGAATTTTACCGGTTGTAATTTCTGTTTCAGTGGGGCGTTTTTTGTTAAATTCGTGTCGTCTTGAATCATATGGGCACTTGCGCCACTGTCTAAAATCCAAGTTTTAAAATTTTGTGAAAGAGTAGGGGATCGATCTTCTGCCAAAAATGCTGCCTGCTTTTTACTATTATTTTTACTGGGATTCTTATTTTTGTTACAAAATGTAGTATATGCTTGAATGAGGGAATGCAAATTATGATGACAAAAATGAATCCCACCGCTGCCATCAATTTTTAGTATGTTAATTGAATAAGGAGGAACGGCAATGATGGTTGGTAGCGATCCGCAAGGATTGGAATTGATTCTCACTCAATCAAATCCACATGTAGGGTTCAAAGGAACGAAATTGAAGCAATTAAAAGGAAAGCTAATCTATAAAAAGCATTAATGAACTAGTAGTGTATCAAAACGTAAAAAAGGAGAAAATGTGTGCGTTTGGACGTTCACTGGAGATCTTTAGCGTTCACAACTTACCTTATGGCTATCGAGCGGTCTTCGGGGACTTGCCGGCGGATAAACATCTCAAATCGTGTAGGGGAGAGTGGGGTAATACCGCCATGTCGGGGAATACCGCCACCCCATATAATTATTTAACCACCTGAGTGACAAATCTTGTAGCCAAATATCATCATCTTTAGATCAGCATTAATGTTGGAAAAGTTGGTTTGGGGTCATTAATTCGTTTTCATCAAAGATAAGCGAGTTTATAGTTTTTGAAGCGTGGCGCTCTAGTTTTACTGTTGTTGAGTTTTCGTGGTAAGTAATAGTTTTTCATACGTTTATGTAAATTGTTGAACATGACGACATAGAAAAATCATTTAGCTTTCCATCCATTACGTCATGATTTTTTACGAAAACTGTTGATTTTAATGATTTTTCATCTCCAAGAAATTACTGGGGCAATATTGCCACACCGAATTCAAGGTAATTCCGCCATGGCGGTATTGCCCCAATGCTCCAATCATCAGTCTTGTTGGAAGTTTTTTGTGGTAATAATCACCAATTTCCATTTATTCTGAGTAGGTAATTGAAATATAAATTAATATTTAAAATACGAATTATATTGTGATAGCTTATCTTCAAGTATCGTGCGGTTTAGCTACTAGACGTTCCCCTATAAATTTCATTGCCGTTGGATTAATAATAGTCTGTGCGCATGTGCAAACGTTATTTCTGTATACATCGACTTATAATAATTTCGACTAGTTGGTACTTTGTTCTTCAACTAATTCTATAGGTACTTCCATGTTACAATATGTGAGGAAGCTATACTGTCCGCCCAGTTTGGCAGACTTCTTTTTTTATTTTATTTTATTTATTTATTTATTTATTTATTTATTTTTTTTAATCTTTCCATTGCTCAGTATTTTAGTTGATATAGTTTTTAAATGAAAGAATAAGTATTTAAATATTATTTTTTCTGACTTGAAGGGAACGCTTAAATGGAATGACGATTAATGAAGAGCTAGTGTGTTTGATGAACCACGTGTATAAGGATGGAATAAAAGGACACATGTACAGAGGTTACACTGTTCTTACTGGCACCGACAACAATTTCACGCAGGTAACATTTCAGTGTTTGTTAAGTGAATTGTGAACTCATAACCATAGTCTTTAAAAAATCTACTGATCACGATTATACAGGAAGGTAGTCCAGATGTTATGATTTGTTAGATATCCGGTACCTACTGGGATGGTTTGACTTGGTAACAATATTGATTATTGTCCATCGCAATTTTGTATAGGTATATATATATTTTTTTTTTTTCATAATATTTATTGCACCAAGTAATACAACTTATTAGCAGCATTTCTTTGGCAATGAATATACGGTGACTGAAACAAGACTGTGGTACATAACACATCCTACACATCATTTCAGCTACTTATTTAGTGTCTTCAACGAAATGATTTCCAGGAGCGCACAGCACTACACTCACTGAACAAACTTTCATGAACACATCTCTCCCTATTACCACAGGTCGTGAGGTTTTCGTCTTTTCAGTCATCTGAGCAGATCATCAACGTCCTGCAGCTTCACAACCTCCTCGTTGATATGATCTTGGAGCCTCTGATGATGAGCTATCGCTTGAGTTTTTATGGTACTTTTCCGTTATACCCCCCCCCCCAGTCAATTTGTCTTCAACACGCCCGCCCGATGTTTCTAGGCATTACTTCTTACTTAGATTATTATGTTATGTTATGTAATTTTGAGATGCGAGCTTGCGAGCATCCAGACCACCAACCTATACACAGCATTCTGATCTATTTGTGCGAATTCATGTGCATTCTACTTGTGCGGATTCATGTGGAGGCAATCAAACCACAACCACACCAATTTGTTTCAACAAATCCTCACTGACATCGGCAACTTTTCAAAACACGGTAATTCTTTTTTTCCTTCTTTTTTTAAAATAATATTATTTCTTCCCTCAGCTTGAAATTGTCACCAATTCTACGTAAGTAAATATGTAATCTAAGTAAGAAGGAATGCCTAGAAATATCGAGTGGGCGTGGCGTGTTGAAGACAAATTTACTTGGGGGGGGGGGGGGGGGGTATAACGGAAAAGTACCGTTTTTATTACTTCATTTATTGCGGGAATTTTTTGGTAGTTATGGATATCATTGGAGAGTTTTTGTATTTCTCGTATTGGTATTTCTCGTAAACACGAAAACAAACTGTTAGAGCGAGCAAGATGAATGCTAACCTTTTTGCATCGATTTCTCGTAGCGTTTATCTTACAGAGACGCTAACGTGGCTCTTATTGTGAATCACTGCTCAAAACTCAATTTTCACAGTAGACAATTTCCAATATATAACATGAATTAAAAAACAACGACCACTTACCTCTACATCATATAAGAACTATTCAGCCGTGAAGAACGCGAATCTTTAAAACGTGTAAAATTAACCTTGAAACGAAATCTTGAAAATGAAAAAGCTGAAATCTTCGATAAAACGTCGAAAGCAAAAACAAAATGCCGCTTCTGACCCTTCTGGTTGAGGTGCGGGGAAAAAACACGAAAGAAAGACAAATACCTACAAAGGTTAAACCAACAACAAAAGACGACACTGGGAAAATTCAGGCGATTTTGTCGGGTGTGTGTGTCCATGCCAACTGCATGATAGTTGCTAAGTTATTCTAGAGTGTTATTCTAGAGAAAGGTCAAGCTGTCGTCTCGTAATTACGATTCCGAAAAACCTGAGCACGAGTAGCTGACACTTCCCGTTCCGAGAAGCGTTTCCACGTTACGAAATCTTCACGTTTCGGAGAGGCCAGTTTCGTATACGAGAATATGAATGGGAGAAGTACAAAACCTCTCTATTATTGGTCGAGTAGCGGTACGCATCGACGCATGACCGCAGTACTTTGTTCTGGAATCGCTGTATAATATCACGATTTCTTTGAGAAGTGCGGCCCCAGAGCTGTGCACCATATAACCAGACTGGCTTAAGGACCTGATAGTATAAAGTTAATTGTTTTTGGATAGACAATTTTGATCGTCTCCTAATCAACCAATACATTTTACAAAATTTTGTGCCAAATTCTGTTTTTTTTTTTTTTTTTTTTTTTTTTTTTTTTTTTTTTTTTTTTTTTCCAAATGCGCTCTCCAGTAGAGTCTTGTATCCAGAGTCATACCCAAATATTTTTTAAAGTTTTTTGAAGTTTTTTTCGACTGTTTTGTAGGGAAATGTGAACGGGACACCCCTTGTAATTGGCTGTATGGTTTCCTTTGCAGTTGGTACATACAGGTTGAGTACTACCTGGCTTATCGCAGGTTGTGGTGCTGTGTTCCCCGTCACATTTGACATTATTCGGACGGCGAGAACAATAGTTTTTCGAATGTCCGTAAGCCTGGCATTCGGTACATTGTATCACTGATCTTTTTGGTTTAGGGGGATCGATCTTGATAACTGCGTTGTACAAACGAGTTAAATTGTGAACCTCCGCATTTTTCGCGCTAGGTTTGAGATCGAGAAAAAATAGTGGCATAGGGACTTTTAGTTACGGGGTGAAGGGCCACTGTCATTTGAATGGGTTCGTATCCAATTGATTTCAACTCTTCCATCACTAACTTTGAATCAGTTGTATGGTGAAGGCCTCTGATGACTACTCTGAATGCTCTTGAATCGTTTACTTACTTGATAAGTGTAAAATTCAGCGTGATTTTCTTCTAGGAATTCGATAATTTTACGATACCCATCAATTGAATCCATTTGGATTTTGACAGAATTCCCAGTTGTGCGATGTGTGGAAGAGCCAGTGTTTAAACTTTTCATGTCGTTAAGAAATGAGTTGATGTTGACTATGTTATAAATATAAATTGGCGGAAATTTTTCCTTAGGAGCAATTGGATGTTCCTCTTCCATTTCTTGAGCAGATTCATTGGGCGGATCTGAGTTGGTTAGTGGCTGCAATGGGTTTGGTGTGGCGTAGGTGGTCATGGGAGCTGGTTCAAAACGGGGACGTTTACGATTCGTACCTGGAGATTTTGATCCCATTGATCAAAATCAATCCCATTGATCAATTTTTGATTTGTTGTAGGAGAGGCGACTAGGGTAGTTATAATGTTTAGTTGAGTTGTATGTGATGTTTGTTGCAATTGCTATCCAAGTTTTCGACTTGGCAAGTCAAACACAACTTTTTCATATATAAAACCCCGAAATTTTCGATCATTTTTTGTCAATTTTGACACCGAAGGACTACTTTTTCAAAGATTGCAGATTGCAGAGGGAGCAGTGAGTTCTCAAACGGAGTATCTTAAACAGTCATCACGTAGGGATTTTGAATACAACAGGGTATACAACACAGCACGGTTTCAGGCTGATACAAGTTGTTTTGGCAAGTCAAGAAATTCAAGCTCTAACTACTCGAGCAAATAAAATATTGATTCCGAATCAATATACCTACCCTCTCTATTTTATTTATTCGGAGTGAATCTTTTCCAATATCCAATACAAAATTTGCGTAAATGTTATTCGAGAAAAGAATAAATTACATTGAAGCTACATAAATGAAACTGCACTTTTTTTCACAGATAGATGAATATCGGGATTTTGAAACCAGGAGACCAGTTTGGTTCATGTTCTCCGGGATGGGATCGCAATGGCCAACAATGGGAAAGTCTCTCATGAAACTCCCAGTGTTTGCCAAAGCAATCATGAAATGCCACGACACCTTGGTGCCCAAAGGGATCAGCGTCTTGGACATTCTGACGAAGGACGATGCCACTATATTTGACACCATTCTACACTCTTTCGTTGGAATCGCAGCCGTTCAAATCGGGCTAGTGGACGTTTTAAAGGAACTTGGAATCGAGCCAGACGGCATTATTGGACACTCGGTGGGTGAACTGGGCTGCGCGTATGCTGACGGTTGTTTCACAGCTGATCAGATGATATTGTCAGCGTATGCCAGAGGGATGGCGTCAGTGGAAGCAACACTCATTAAAGGTGATTTTATCATTATTTACTAAGAGAGTGAATCAATGTGGTCGACCAGAGATAGTTTGCGTTCCGAGGGCGAAGTCTGCTGGAGAATATTGAACTATCTACTTATCTTCTTATCATTTATAAATTCTCGTACGTACCATATTTTTTGGTTACCTACTTTCCCCTCGCAGGTCTGTATTTTGCTCCGTTCCGCAGGCCTTCAAACTTTTCTTTTATCAACGAAATGGATCGTGACTGGTATTTTGTAATGTTGCGAATGAAATAAGATGTAAGTTGCGTTCTTACTTCATCACCTTTTAAATGAAAAAAAAAAAGAAAATGGCCACTTCTTTACCTTTTTGTTCAATACCTTCAACCTACCACAATACCGTATTCCTAACACAACCAAAAATGTACAGCCTACTTCATGACTAGATTTTAAATTCAAAGTTATTCATGCTGTTTTCTCATGTGGGAAGAAGAAAAAATTTAAATTTAAACACATGCAGTTGATACACAAATCAATTATTTCTTACAAAATTTTAGGAACAAACAAATTTTCATAATTCATTGAACTGAGACAATCTCTTGTATGTACCTAGTCGTACCTAAATATGTAAAACTCAACACTATTGGGCACGAACCCCATATCTTTCCCTCCAAGGCCGATGATGAGACTTTACTATGCTGTTCAACCGTTCCGAGTTGATTCGGGGACTGCCAACACATTGAAAATGTGCGTCTCATTGACGTAGAAACGCCTTACCTAAATAAACAATGTTTCTTCCTTCCGAGCGAAATTGCTTGATGGTGTCAATATATCTAGCACCCACAGCACTGAGTTCTGCCCGTTCAACTAGTGACTTGCAGATTTGTCAGTCAGGTCTTCCATTTGAATCCACAATTCGATGTGGGAGGTATACACGTACTTTTTTACACAGTCGACATCATCCTCCTTCAGTACTTTTTGCAGTTTACTGATGGTCGGCAACTCCTTTCGAACCAAAAAACACCCGAGTTTTATAAGTACGAATGAAGATGTCATTAAACTTATCAGTGGCTATTTTCTTCCCGTAGGGTTTCGTTCTTATAACAGTGACGAAGGAAGTCTGGTCAGTAATCACGATCATCCGTCGGCTTTCACATGATCCAACAAACTGATCTTGTGAGAATTACTGTTACTTCATTCTTCAAGTGACAAATATTCACCTCACACTTCAGGTTCTTTCAAAAATAGTCAGCGACATTAGGAACAATCTCCCGAGCTGGACGACGAAACACCGAGCGACGAAGAAAGCCCTGTAGTTGGGGTATTATTCATATTAACAAACAAATGAAGTTCCTTGTAACTAGGGAACCGAAAGAAAAGAACCGTAAAGGGAATCAATCACGGCATACGAAAATAATAGATATAATATTCATAGAGGCAATATCATTTATGACGGCTGTGAAATTATCCAAAAAATCAAAATGGTAGCTCGGCTCGAATTCGGATTGGCTGGGCAGCCAACAGTCAAACGTGAAATTTCCTTTCGAGCTCTTTTCAGCTGATTTTACCAATCAAGGCAGTCAAGCTGCCACCTAAAGTTTTTCTCAGCGTTTAGTTCAACGTCGAGCGCTCTCGAAGCCCAAACCATCTCTGGTCGACCTATAGTCGTTGGCGAAACCCGATAGGTACCTAAATCTAGAAAATTTAGATTGTGGGGAAACTATAAGAGTCTCTCATTCCCACCCCAAACTTTTTATCCCGAATTTTGAACATTTCTGATTGACGGAACGTAATACATCTGATAAGCATACAAATTAATATATTTTTAACCCCGGGATTCAAGAATTTAACTCCTAGTATGGGCAAGAAGGATTTCTTCTGGTTAGAAGAAGAAATATCCAGGTATGTACAGCGGTTCACCGTTAGCCAGTTACTCAAGTTTGTTTCGGCCCGTGTTTGGAGCCTTACATTTTGATATTGCGGCGTCGATTAACATGATTCGAATCGGCCGGGTGAGGTCAATTGTTGTGTCGTATCCTACTCATCCCAGAGCCCCGAAATTTTGGGTGTTTGTGCTGTTTATGTGGATTTAATGGAATATCAAAATGACGAAATCGATTGCATCTGGTCGTCGGATCGACGGGCGTGTTCTTGAATCGCTCGAGGCCGTTGCTCAGAGCTAACTGTTTCGTCCCTGTGGTTGAGGAGCTTCAGATTAGTATGAGACATAGGTAGAAGGTACATTATAATTTCTAAATAAAAATCAAGTTTTTCGCAGCCTTAAATTTTATGCAATTACACCATTCCATCTGCAAATCCCTGGAATTTTCATAATACTTCAATCAATCAATTCAACTTTCAAAATGCATCGCCAGTTATAACGAGTTTTGACATTATTTATGTCTTTACTTTGGCACATAAACGAAAAAAGCGTTAGGGTTGGTTTTCTGATGATTTCCGCTTATAACCGAGTCGTTGCTGGGGAAATGGTACCTACTTCGTCGTTTTTCATCCCGAAAAATTCGTTGACCATTCGTTCGAAAGCTCTCGATTTATCCAACCATATTATGTTAACTACTGCAAAGTGCGCGGCCAACAAGCTGAGTTATGAGCATGGTTATTTTAATAATTGTGAACACTCAGGTGATCATTCTCAATAATTGATATTGTGAACATGATTGCAACCGCTTGTTAATTTTTGATGATTTCATTGAGCTGGTGTTTCGATGATTTGATTCATAGCAGGTGATTCGAATATTGCGAGAACGGTTTGATTTGTGAAGCGGTGGTTCATCATATGGTAAATCATTGTAATAGGTAATTTCTATACTTTACACTCTAGGAAGCTGTAATTTCGTATGTAGCCTCTTTGGGACATTTACTTGACGATGCCCAGGGTCCGGATCAGATGAGTGGCTCTTGAAGCTAATTTCTATGCTTTACACTCTAGGAAGCTGTGATATCGTATGTAGCCTCTTTAGGACATTTACGTGACGATGTCCAGGGTCTGGATCAGTTGAGTGGCTCTTGGAGCTTGCATACGAGTCAGCAAAACATACGAGTCTGCAACTAAAAACATAAAATGTCCCAATGTGTTGCAGACTCGTATGCAAGCGTTTCTTTTCAACTAATTCTACGTAATTCTATATCAACTAATAAATTCATAATTGATTCTATACGTCCATGATACAATAAGTGAGGAACCTATACTGCCCGCCCAACTTGGTAGAAGTTTATACTTGAGTTCGCCAATAAATAATGGAAATGTAATACGGTTATAAGGTCAAATATAATAAAATCACCATAAATTATAAAGGCTAGTGTAAAACATTCGTAAAACCAACTAGAAAGTGCAGCTTAAAAAAAATTTACTCATTCTGATGATTATTGCTTAGAACCAAATAGTTGCTACGGAACTGTATCTTATCAACGGACAAAAATCGTTTGCCAGTCGTTGAAAAGCTCTCGATTTACGTAACCCTATTATGTTAACCACTGCGCAGTGCGTGGCCAATAATCTGAGGTATGAGCGTAGTTGTCTGAATTAATGGTTACATACAGGTGATCCTTCTCAGATAATTTTGTAAACATGATGCAACCACGATTAGACTGGAAAGAAATTCCGAAGTTGAAATTTGATTGGGAGACTCTGGGACATTAAGCGATGATTGAAAGGATAGGCTCTTTCCTGATGAGCTGAGTGAGCTAAATTCTCTCCTGTTCACCTTAGAAAGTTGAAAATTTCAATACATTTTCAATAAATTATAGTCGACCAAGAAAAAAAATTGATCCCCCCCCCCAATCCTTGAAAATTTGTATGTTAACGTTTCAAGATGCGTAGAACTAAAACCTCCCGGCCTTGGTAGACTCGGAAGTAATTAACCTCCTGTTGTTGGAGTAGAAATAATAATTTAATTAAGTGTAATTCCTAAGTATTGACTAATCAATAATTTAATAAATTAATATAATTGAAGTAGGTGATTAACTACCTACGCTTCAAGCCCAATAGGATACATCAGAAGTTCTAATGAACTCAATTTCGGGAAGTTAGAATTTCATTGGAATTATATTATCAGCTAATACAATTATTGTCATAGTTTTCAAGGCGATTTTTGATGTTTTGCTGGTTACGATTCACTTCCGTGTTAATGTATTTTTTTCTTGTCGATGCCTTAGCCCTTAGGGAATGCAAACGAATAAACGCATAGCGACCGGGATGGTTTCGTTCAACTCTTTGGGCAGATACTTATGAATGAAACTCAAAAAAATCATTGCTGTTACATGGAAAGATTTCAAGATCTCGATTTTTGAGTGTTTCAGCCTTTATGTTCTACCCTTTAGTGTTGATCGAAAGCGATGCCGATATTACTGGTACATCCCCGGCCGATAAATGATTTTTAAGCCAAATTTCTCAAAGTTTGGTCCAATACTTTTTAAGAAAAGCTTCGGACGGCGTACGGCGGACGGACGGATTTATTTATTTATTTTTATTTTTTTAATTCGATTTTTGGATTCTATGCATCTTGAAACGTAAACCAGCAAATTATGAGGGGGGGGGGGGGGGGGTTAAAATTGTATTTTCTTGGTCGATTATAAAGGATCATTATTGAAAATAATAAACCAAAATCCGACCTTCCGCCGTGCGCCGTACTCCGTCCAGAGCTTTTCTCCGAAAACTACTGGACTAACCCTTATGAAACTTGGCCCAAACGTTATACGGCCGGGGATGTGCCAGTAACATCGACATCAATTTTTTATCAACCATAAAGGGTAGTATTGAAAGGCTAAACTTTCATAAATCGAGATCTTGAAAACTTTCAAGGCCATCTTCGTACTTTCTGTCTGTGGATGTCGACATTCAATGGACAGACGTCCAAACCCACCATAGTTGTAGCACATCTTGCAATTGTTTTGGCATTCTGCCTTAGTGTGTCCTAATATACCACACTTATAGCAAACCACTTTCGTCTTTTTGACCCCATTTGCCCCTCCGGATTGAGTCGAATTTCTCCGCCTTTTGCTGAAGGAAGGCCCCCTGCTAAGGAAGGCTTTTCCTACAGCTTGCTCTCTCCTACTATTTTCCGACAAAATATCGTACATTGCGAACATCCGATCAAAGATGTCCCGAACCCTCATTTTAGAGTTCTCCTGCAGGGCATCTTCAGCTATCCTGGGGCATGCTTCCGAGATAGCATTAATTAAATTTCTCCAGATTGACCTATCTGTCAGCTCAGCCTCAGGGAACCTCCGAATGCCCTCCACAAGACCATCAAATCGGTTTTGAAACTCGAGGACCGTTTCTAGGCCTGGTTAAATCGAGTATTCATAAATTTGATCTGCATCGCATGTTCCTTCGCTTGAGTAGGCGGATCGACCGCCTTCTCAATCATGCTCAATGCAATTGATGGCTCGTTCACATCTTTGATCATCGATTGCAAACCGTGATCAATATTGAAAATTATGTACGAGAGCACCATACACTTCAAATGATGAAGCTCTCTCTCCGTGTAGGTTACTGCCGGTTTTATGCTGGGATCGACGAGAAATAGATAATCGCCACTCGTCATATCCAACATTACCTTTCGTTTCTATTAATTATATTGGATAAAAGCAGTGAACAGTGGTTAGTAGAACGATTAGAATAGAGCAAATAAATTGTGAACACAAGTTTGAGATTTTTACGAACGACTAAATTATATTTCGAGAACACATGATAGACAAGTTTTTGGTCTCCAAATAACAGGTGAAAATCATAACGGATTAGCTTCTTCAACACGTCCCCTTAATCCTGGATTTTCAGCGTTTTGGATTTCTCAGCCCCAATCCTTCAACACAAAGATTGTGCTTCTTGATTCCCAAAGCCTTCGTCATCACGTCCGCAACCATTTCTTGTGTAGAAAGGTATTCCAGCTTTATGCAGTTTTCTTCGAATTCATTACGCACAAAATGATAGCGGATATCGATATGTTTAGTGCGACGATGGTACACAGGATTTACAACTAGCTTCTGAGCTCCTTGGTTGTCGTTTAGTAGAAGCACGGGTCCATTTTGAGGCACAAACTCCATCAGAAGTCTTCTCAGATGTTTGGCTTCTTTAGCTGCTTCACTGAGTGCAATATACTCAGCTTCAGTGCTTGACAAAGCGACACATCTTTGCTTCCTGGCTTCCCACGAAACAACCGAATCACCAATCGTGAAAACATATCCAGTATATGATTTTCTGTCTTTGATGTCTCCACCCCAGTCGGCATCAACATATCGTTTGAGAGTGACATCTGTATCTCTATTGAAGGAAAGACAGAAACCTTTAGTTGTCTTCAAGTATCTCAATACTCTTTTCGCTGCATTCCAATGAGCTATACCATACTTTGTATTAAATTGGCTCAGATAGCTCACTGCATAGCCAATATCAGGCCGCGTTCCAACAGCTAAATACATCAAACAACCAATAAGCTTTTGGTAAGGTTTGTCTTGAGTTTCTTTCATCTCCTCTTCTGAAGGCATGTAGAACTTGTGGTTGGGCTCCAAGGGTGTTGAAATTGATCGACAATCTTTCATATTAAATGTATTGATAAGTTTGTCAATGTATTCTTCTTGATCAATTGTTATATTATTATTATTTTGGAAAATTCTCATTCCCAAACACTTTTTTACTGATTTCAAGTCTTTCATTTCAAAATGTTTCATTAGGTTTGTTTTAAGTAGTTTTGCATCACTGTCATTGTTGTAGAAAATCAAAAAATCATCAACGTATAGACCTGCGATTACAAAAGAATCAGGAGAAATTTTATAGTAAACACAACAGTCATTTTTGGATTGAGTGAAACCAATTTTTGCTAAAACTTTGTTTACTTCTTTGTTCCATGCTCTAGACGCTTGTTTTAGGCCATAAATAGCTTTTTTTTAGCTTGCACACCATATTTTCTCTCCCTTTTACTACAAAATTCTCTGGTTGTCGCATGTATACTTCCTCATCCAATATTCCATTTAGGAATGCAGTTGTAACATCCATGTGATCGATTTTCATATTCAATTTAGCAGCCAAAGCAAATAACACTCTTAATGTTGAATAACGGATCACTGGTGAAAAAGTTTCAAAGTAATCTACACCATATTCTTGAGTGTAACCTTTTGCCACCAAACGTGCTTTATACCGACTTGATCCATCAGTATTTTGTTTGATTGTCAAAACCCATCTGTTTTCAACAATTTTCATATCTGATGACGCTTCGACAAGTTTCCACGTTCCGTTTTTCATAAGAGAATCATACTCGCTTTTCATAGCTTCCGCCCATCTATCTTTTTCGGGTCCTGAAAGGGCTTCCTTCACCGACTTGGGTGTATACCCAGTTTCCATGGGTGAATGAAAAACTAGATCACCAAAGCGTTCAGGAGGTCTTCTCTCACGCTGAGGATATCTTCGTTCTTGTAGAGTTATATTTATTCCATGTGGTTCATCGTTTGAACTGGAAAACTCTCCCTCGTTAGAATTCCCAATCAGTTCTGATGGTTTCATAATGTTTTCATCTGGATGTACTGAAATATTTCGATTCTTATCTTGCTCTACATTCATTTGGGTAGCATTATCACAATATGGATAATAATCACTTTCAATCGTTGAGCTCTGATATTGAATCACTTCACTATTTATATCATCAGGAACTAGTCGATCATATTCGTTTTCAATAAAAGTTACATCTCTTCCTTTAATAACTTTTCCAGGGTTATCATTATCGAATAAACGATATCCTTTCGTATTTTCACAATATCCAATTAAAATCAATTCTTTGGATTGTGCATCCCATTTTGTTCGCTTTTGATCTGGAACATGTAAGAATGCTCTGCTTCCAAATACTCTTAAATTGCTAATATCTTGCTTTTGTCCCGTCCAAGCTTCCTCAGGTACCATTCCAATGACAGCAGATGTAGGGGACCGATTTTTCAGGTATATTGCTGTATTAACAGCTTCACCCCAAAATTTTCGAGAAAGTCCTGAATCAAACAGCATGCTTCTCGCCTTTTCAGTTACTGTCCTAATTGTCCTCTCAGCTACTCCATTTTGTTCGGGAGTATACGGAACTGTTGTCTGATGTTTAATTCCTTCCGATTTCAGGTACTCTTCAAATGCTTTGCTGGTATATTCTTTACCATTGTCGGTTCTTAATTTCTTGATAACTTTCCCAGTCTCTTTTTCAACCATTGCTTTAAAAGCTATGAATTCTTTTAATGCTCCATCCTTGGATTCCAATAAAATTCCAAACGTTTTTCTAGTAAAATCGTCAACCAAAATCATTAGGTATCTAGCACCACCCCAAGTTGTCTCACTCATCGGACCTGCAATATCCGAATGAATAAGCTCCAATTTTTCTGTGGCTCTAGTCCCTTTGACGTTCTTTTTGAAAGGCATTTTTGTTTGCTTACCTTCCAAACATCTGATACAAGGAGACTTCTCACTGGGTATATTAAATTTCATTCCAATAACGAGATTTCGTAATGTATTCATACCCTTACGATTAAGGTGACCTAATCGTCGATGCCATAACTCGTGCGACGCGATCAAAGCTGTAAATGGTTGTTTTGTTTCCAAATTTAATCTGTACACACCACCAATGTTCGTTGCAGTAACATCAGTTACTCCTTGGATACGACAATCTCTGTACATTTTACAACCATTTGCATCAAAAACAACTGTCAAACCCTTATCTACAAGTTTGCTGACCGATATTAGATTTGCAGCTAGATTAGGAACGTGCATAACGTCAGTGATTGTTTTGCCTAAACCACCTTCAACTAAGATATCTACATTCCCAATACCATCGGAACTCAATTTTTCATTGTTTGCTACAGTTACTTCTTTCCTATCACAACTCTTCAATGAATTTAGCCAATCCTTTCTCATCGTCATATGAGAGGTCGCTCCCGAATCTATATACCAATCCGAGTCATTGAAGTTCGAGGAAATGCCCAAAGCAGCTGCAAATAACAAAGTATTGGCCTGATGGTTTTCTGACTTTTTCTTCAATTCTGGACATTTAGGTTTAATATGACCTTCTTTATTACAATTATGACATTTTATAATCTTCTTATTTTTAAATTTAAATGGCTTTTTGGCATCTTTACTTGCCAATGCATTGTCAACTGAATTTGATGATTCATGCCTTTTTGAATCTTCTTGGAGCAGTTTTGACTTTATCAGTTGCGAATTAATTTGAAGATTTGAATTTTCAATGGCCATGATCATTGGGTCATAGTGAGAAGGTAGACCACTAAGCATGATAACGCCAACAAATTCATCGTCAATTGGCGAATTGATGTCAGCCAATTTTTGAGCCACTGAAATTATTTCTGTCACATAGTTTTCCATTGATATGAAATGCTCCAATTTCGTGTTGAACAAAGCACGTAATAAACCAAGTCTTCTACATAAACCTTTATCTTCATAGGCTTTCGCTAAGTTTTGCCAAGCTTCTTTAGCCGATTTTGCATTTCTGAGATGCGCAAAAGTACAAGGTAGAACGCTCAAACAAATTTTCGACAAAGCAATCTGATCTCGAACTTTATCTACTTCAAAGCCTTCAACGCAGTTCCATAATAGGTTATGGTTATGTACGCTGTGTGGAAGATGTGAGTAGGAGTGAATTGAGAGTCGTGGGTACAAAATTTACCTAGGTACGAATTTTTTTTTCAAAATTTGTTAGATGGCTGATGGTGATGCAGTTGGTGATGGTGTTCCGGGAGTTAGTGGACAACAAGTGCCAGTTCAGTTATTAGTTCCGGCTACAAGATCAAGTAGTGGTGGTCTACCAGCTGTAGATAGACTTCGTGGTATGGACAACTACAACGACTGGAAGTTCTCGATGAAAATGTGTT